>CAUYSK010022001.1:0-55334 GCA_963575035.1 Avahi laniger | reverse complement strand
AGACCAGCCTGAGCAAGAGCGAGACCCTGTCTCTACTAAAAATAAAAAGTAATTAATTGGAGAACTAAAAATATATAGAAAAAATTAGCCAGGCATGGTGGCACATGCCTGTAGTCCCAGCTACTCGGGAGGCTGAGGCAGGAGGATCGCTTAAGCCCAGGAGTTTGAGGTTGCTGTGAGCTAAGCTAACGCCACGGCACTCGCCCTGGGCAACACAGTGAGACTCTGTCTCAAAAAAAAACAAACAAAAAAAACAAAGTATTTAACTCTTGCTATACTGCCTCAAAAGCACATTCTTGCCTTTTGTTTCAGCCCTCTCATGTAACATAACATCATGTTTTGAAGGACAAAACATACTGATTTCATTCATATTACTTGCAGTTTACAGTGTTGTGGCTTTACAAGCTTTCTCAAAATGTGGAGCTAATCATTGGAAGAAACAGCTGATAGTTCAAAGGGCTTCCCTGTGGGCAGAGGCCCCTTGCATTTCATTATAAGCTCTTATATACTGTTTTCTTTTTTTAAAAGTAATCTATGTGCAAGTATCACCTTGAACATTTGAAAAAGATTATTGGAATTTTTTTTTTTAAAAAACCCTGAAAGGTACTCCTTGCTATCATTAGTATTTTAAAAAATTGTTAGAAAAACTAGCAAACAGCAATTTATTTTGTACAGAAGTTAATGGCTTCACAAAAACAAGCTCAAAGGAAAATGTTCTCTATCTCGAAACTGAAAGATATCTTAAAATCACAAATCTGCAGTGATTTAGAATTGGAAGTGATTTGGAATCCGATACAGATTTTCCAATAGTTGTGAAATAGTGTTATTTGTTAACTATGTGATTGCAAAATCATTTAGGGAGAAGCCTGTAGTTATCTTGGAGACCACACCCAGCCAGAAGAGAGCAGAGTTGAATTCAATATCCAAGCCTGACAGTGAAGGCAAGTTAGTAAACCAAGCAGCTAAGGTAGGTATTGTAAGAATTCTTATCTTTTACCTTCTGGTGACTTCTCTACTTGTTGCATTTTACTTTATTTAAGCTGTGTCTAATAAACATCCATACTGATTTTGGATGTTGGTTACACTGTTTCTTTTAAATAGGTTTATTAAGGTATAATTGACATATAGTAAATTCCACATATTAAAAGTACACAATTTGATACATTTTGCTATATCTATCCACCCGTGAAACCATCACCACAATCAAGATAATGAACATCTTCATCATATACAAAAGTTTCTTTATGCCTCGGTGTAATCCCTCCCTCTTCCCGCCCCACCCCTATCCCCAGGCAACAGTTGATCTGCTTTTTGTCATTATGGATTAGTTTGGGTTTTCTAGAGATTTATATACATGAAATCAAATCCTATGTGCTGTTTTTTGTCTATCTCCTTTTCACTACTGAGCAGTATTCCGTTGCATGGATATACCACTATTGGTTTATCCAATTACTTATTGATGAGCATTTGGGACATTTCTAGTTTTTGACTATTACAAATAAAGATGCTTCAACATTTGTGTACAAGTCTTTGTATAGACATTTTTTTCTCTCTCCCTTGCGTGAATACCTAGGAGTGAAATGGCTGGGTCATGTGGTTGGCGTATGTTTAACTTAGTGTTTTCCAAAGTGGTCATATCATTTTACATTCTCACCAGCAGTATATGAGAGTTGTGGTTCCTCCACATCCTCATTGGCATTTGGCATGGCCAGTCTTCTAAACTTTAGCTATTTTAGTAAGTGTGTGGATATCTCGTTGCGGTTTTAATTTGCATTTCCCTAATGACTCATGATGTTGAATAGCTTTTAATGCGTTGATTTGCCATCCATGTATATCATCTTTGGCGAAGTGTTCAAATTTTTTGCCCATTTTTTTCTATTGATTTGTGTGTTTGGGGAGTTCTTCAGAAATACTGTATACAAGTACTTCAGAGACATACTTTGCAACATTTTCTTTCAGTCTTTAGCTTGTCTTTTCAAAATACATCCTTAAATTTTGATGAAGTCCAATTTATCAGCTTTTTCTTTTATGAATTGTGCCTTCGCTGTTGTATCTAAGAAATCTTTGCCTCATCCAAGGTCACAAAGATTTCCTCCTGTCTTCTTCTAGATATTTTATTGTTTTAGTTTTTACATTATATCTTTGATACATCTTGAGCTAACTTTTGTATATGGTGTGAAGTATGGATCAAAGTTTACTTTTTCCCTTATGGCTGTACAGTTGTTGTAGCACCATTTGCTGAAAAGACAATCCTTTCTTCACTGAGTCACTTTTGCACCTTTGTAAAAAATCCCTTATGTATATACTTGTAGGTCTCTTTCTGGTCTCTATTTAGTTCCATTGATCCTATTTGTCTATGGTGAGGCAAGTACCACACTATCTAGATTACTATACTTTTAAAATAACACTTAAAATCAAGTAATGTTAGCCCTTCAACTTTGTTCTTTTTCAAAGTTGTTTCTGTTATTCTAGGTTCTACAAAAGGCCTACTGGGATTGGAATTGCACTGAATTTTTAGATAACTAGCATTGACAATATTGAGTCTTCTGAACCCTGTTCTATATATTTAGGTCCTTTTAAATTTTTCTCAACAATGTTTTATAGTTTTCATTTTACAGATAATGCACATCTTTTGGAAGATTTGCAGAGCTTGGCCAGTATTTAATATTTTTTGATACTACTGAAGTGGTATTAAAAATATTTAAAAGAAAAAATTAAAATTAAAAAATTTCAATTTCTGATTGTTGTTGGTAAATGGAAATACAAAAAAAAGTCATTGATTTCAGACTTTTCTTGTTTTTCTATTATAGGCGTTTATTGCTATAACTTCCTCTGAAGCCCTGCTGTAGTGGTGTCCCACACATTTTAATATGTTGTGTTTTCATTTTTGTTCCATTCAAAGTACTTACTTTTTTCACTTTTGATTTCTTCTTTGATCCATCGGTTACAGAAAATGTTATTTAATTTCCAAATACTTAAAGTTTTTCAAGATATCTTTCTGTTGATAATTTATGTTTATTCTGTTGTGGTCAGAGAATATACTCTGTACAACTCTCGCTCCATAAATTAATATAACTATATTAGGGACAGAATGGTCTCAGTTTTTTTTTTTTTTTTGAGACAGAGTCTCACTCTGTTGCCCGGGCGGGCTAGAGTGCCATGGCGTCAGCCTAGCTCACAGCAACCTCAAACTCCTGGGCTCAAGCGATCCTCCTGCCTCAGCCTCCTGAGTAGCTGGGACTGCAGGCATGTGCCACCATGCCCGGCTAATTTTTTCTATATATTTTTAGTTGTCCAATTAATTTCTTTCTAATTTTAGTAGACTTGCTCAGGCTGGTTTCGAACTCCTGAGCTCAAACAATCCACCCGCCTCGGCCTCCCAGAGAGCTAGGATTACAGGCGTGAGCCACCGCTCTGGCAGCCTCAGGAGTTTTGCAGGGCTGTGCCCTGAAGGAATGTGTGAACGTGTTAGTTTGCATATCAAAAGCTGCTTCACCTCAGGAGGGCACCTCAGAGATCAGTGGCAGCTGCTTTCCAGGGTGACCCTGCAAATCTCAGACCTGTGGTTCTGGCTTGCTTTGAAAGGCAAAGCAGGTCTGCTAGGAGTCACAGGATGAGAGCTGATCAAAGAATGCCCACCGGACAGACAGACACCTGTGGCTAAAAGCAATTAGCCCAAGGGACAATTCTTGCTTAAACTCCTGACTATCTGTCTCAATACACAATAACTTGATAAAAAAATATGGAGCCACTATATCTCTGTTTAACCCTTCTGTTAAGTGATAAATTTGCCTTAGAACTTAGAAGTTTGTTTTTGAAAGGTTTTGTAACCATTTGTTCACGTAGAGTTAGTTAAGAGATCTAAAGAAGCCCTTTGAAATACTTTTAACTTAAGACGACTACCTGGTATTATGTAAATCTGTTACCCCTGGCAACCGATCACTGTACCTATAAATACCCATGTGAAATTTCACTCGTGGCCTTGCGATTGACGGGGATATCGGAGAGACTTCTGAGTACCCCCGCTTTGTCTTTTATCTTTATAAATCTATAAAACTATGCCTTTGTCTCTGTGTATTCTTTTATTTCTATTATTTTCCATTTTCTATTATTTTCTTATCCTTTGCGACGATCCCCACCTAAGGGACCCGATTTTTTGCTGGGAGCGTAGCTAACTCCCTGCATATAACATGAATCCATTTAAATGTATTGAGACTTGTTTTATGGCTCCAAATATGGTCCATCTTGATAAATGTTCTGTTAGCTCTTGAGAAGAATGTGTATTCTGCTATTGTTGGGTGGAGTGTTTGATTATATAATATAAATATCAGTTAGGTCAAGTTGGTTCGTAGCATTATTCAGGTCTTCTGTTTATATTTTTTCTATCAGTTATATGGAGAAGAATTGAAATTTCTTACTGTAATTGTGGATTTCCTTATTTCTCCTTATAATTTTATCAGTTTATTCTTAATGAATTATAAAGCCCTGTTGTTAGGTATGTAAACATTTAAGATTGCTATTTTTCTTGATGAATTGACTCCTTTATCATTATGAAATTACATTTTTTATCCCTAGTGATATTCATTGCTTTGAAATCTACCTTTTCTGATATTAACAAAGATAGTCCACCTTTCTTTCAATTAGTGTTGGCATGGTATATAATTGTTCTTCCTTTTACTTTTAACCTATTTATGCATTTACGTTTAAAATGTGTTTCTGGTAGAATAAAGTTGGGTTTTGCTTTTTTTAAAATCCATTCTAACAATCTCTGCCTTTTCATTGGGACATTTAGACCACGTACTTTAATGTGACTATTGGTATGCTTTTAGGTTTAGGTCTCTCATGTCACTATTTTCTATTTGTTCCATCTGTTCTTTGTTTTTCTCCTCTTTTTTATGGATTCTTTTAGACTGAGTATTTCTTATGATTCTGTTTCATTTCATTTGTGGCTTATTGGCTATAACTTTTTGTATTTTATAATTTTAGTTCTTGTATTAGTTTTTATATTATACATTTTGGACTTACTACAGTCTGCCCTCAAGTGATTTTACACCACTTTATATACAGTATAAGAAGCTTACAATAGTATATTGTGATCTGTGCCATCATTCACATGCTGTCCTCCCAACCCTCAGCTCTCACCCTCTTCAACGTACTGCCTACTGCCGGCTCCAGGTTTCAGAGGGGTACAGCTACATCTTTTTCCCTAGGCATGTGGCAAAAGAAAATGAAGTTTAGATTTAAATCTACAATGTAATTCTGCTTTCTGGGTGAGAATCCTGGTTTGGGGAGCCCTCTAGTGGGTGCTTGGCTGCCATTGAGTTTTCACTTTAGGGCAGAAGAAGAGAGTTGGTTTGGTTGGGGGTGGGAGGGCAGTGGTGGAGCCCTTCAGGTCCCAGCTCTGCCATGGACTTGCTGTGGGACCTTGGATAAAGCACTTCGTCTCTCTTGAGCTCAGATCCTTCCACGAAATGTTGCAGCATAGACTGTTTGCTTTTGCCCATAAAAACTCATTCCTGCAAATGGGCAGGACTTCTGGAATGGCTAAGTGCAGATCTCACCAAATCCCCCCCTCCCCCCCCGGAGCAAAGATAATGCTGGACAAAATTGCTGAAGACAGTCATTTAAAGACTGGAAATTTGGCTGGGCACGGTGGCTCACGCCTATAATCCTAGCACTCTGGGAGGCCAAGGCAGGCGGATTGTTTGAGCTCAGGAGTTCGAGACCAGCCTGAGCAAGAGCAAGACTCCACTCTCTACTAAAAAAAAAAAAAATAGAAAGAAATTATCTGGACAACTAAAAATATATAGAAACAATTAGCCGGGCATGGTGGTGCATGCCTGTAGTCCCAGCTACTCAGGAGGCTGAGGCAGGAGGATCACTTGAGCCCAGGAGTTTGAGGTTGCTGTGAGCTAGGCTAACACCACGGCACTCACTCTAGCCAGGGCAACAGAGTGAGACTTTGTCTCAAAAAAAAATAAATAAATAAAAAAATAAAGAGTGGAAATTTAACCAAAGGCATATAGCAAATTGAGAAGTGTTAATTGAAAAAAGTCTGCTAAGGCTTGGAATCTCAGTAGAACAGTGGAAGTCTGTAGTGATTTAGTGCTGCCTCTACCCCTAGCAGCTTGGTGAGTGGGTAGGGAAGTCTGCCTGGGGCATGTGGGAGGACTGGCAGTGACAGTGGAGAAAGACCAACTTCATTTGGAGCAAAATTCCATGCCCAGGGATGTTGAAAACTGTAGTTATCTCACTGACAAGCAATCATGGGAGGCCAAAATTGCAACTAACTTGAGGTTGCAGTACACATTGGGACAAGCAATAGACTGACAGATCAGCCAGAAACTTAATATAGAAACCAAGCAATGACGCAGCTAATGAGGGTCTTGACAAGCTGCCAAATATATCTCGTGGTCTGGAAGGTGCACACAAGCCTGTACACACGATCAGGAGAGACTAGAGTGGGCCTAGTGAGTCTCTCATTTCTGATGAGGCCTTTTGAATGCAGAAAGTAAAATCTGGGGTAGATTTGTAAAAATATGGAACTTTGAATGAATTCTCTAAGCTACATAGAAATCCATCAGCAAAGGGTGAAGATTTACTAGCTCAAGGTGTGGTTCAACCTCTGGCCAGTCACTGGCTGATCATTAAGCTATATTGATTCAGGAAGCCAGGCTTAAAAATAAAAACAAGAAAAAAACCCTAAGCAGATAACTCAGCGGTTGCATGGTGTCAGGGAAACAGATATCCCAGAATTCGTCCAGGTGGGTCACTAAACAAACAACAAACAGCAACAACCATCAGCCATGGTTGTGGGGCAGATCAGAATATAGAGGTGCAATAATACAACACAATACCTAAAATACCTACAATACAATTACCTAAAATGTCCAGTTTTCAACAACAAATTATGAGCTATGCAAAGAAACAGGACACAGTGATCCATACACAGGAAAAAAGGCAGTGATTAGAGAATGTTTCTTAGTGGGCCCAGATATTAGGTATAGCAAACAAATACTTCTTAGCAGCTATTATGGATATGTTTAAAGAAGTAAATGAAATTGGGTTTAAAGAATTAAAGGAAAGCAGAATGACAATGGCTGATCAAATAGAGAATATTGACAAGGAGGTAGAAATTACAAAAAAACACCAAATGGAAATCCTGGGGTTGAATAGTACAATGGCTGAAACAAAAAATTCACTGGAGTGACTCAACAGCAAATTTGAGCTGCCAAAAACAAAAATGAATCAGCAAATTTGAAGATGGATCAATACAGATTATCCAATATGAAAAGCAGGGAGAAAAAAATGAAGAAAAGTGAACAGAGCCTCAGAGGCCTGTGAGACACCATTGAGCAAACCAACAAATACATAATGGGAGTCCCAGAAAGAGAGAAGATAAAAAGGCCGAAAACAGATACCTGTGTAAAGAAATAATGAAGGCGCGGTGGCTCACGCCTGTAATCCTAGCACTTTGGGAGGCCGAGGTGGGAGCATTGCTTGAGCTCAGGAGTTTGAGACCAGCCTGAGCATTCTACCATACATTTAAAGAAGAAAAATTACCAATCTTCTACAAACTCTTTCTGAAAATAGAGAAGGGAATGCTTCCCAACTCATTCTATGAGCCAGTATTACCCTGATGCCAAAGCCAGACAAAGATATCTCAAAAAAAGAAAACTAAAGAATAATATCTCTTATGAATATAGATGTAAAAATCCTCAGAAAAATGCTTGCAAGCTGACTTCGGTAGCATATAAAAAGAATTATGCACAATGACATAAGTGAGATTTATCCCAGGAATGCAAGTTTGGTATAACATCCCCAAATCAATTAATATAATATGCTATGTTAATAGAGCAAGAGACAAAAATCATATGATCATCTCAATATCCCAGGAGAAAGTAGTTGCCAAAATCTGTCATTCATGATAAAAATTCTCTTAAAATACTATTAGTCAAAGGGAGCTTTCTTAACGTGAGAAAGGGCACCAATGAAAACCCTACAACTAACATATTTAATGGTGAAAGACTAGATCAAGAGCAAGGTAAGGAGGTCTACTCTTATCAAATCTATTCAACATATGTAGAAAACTAGGAAATCTGTTACATACACACATACAGATGTACCTCAGAAATGTTGTGGGTTTGGTTCCAGACCACCACAATAAAGCAAATATTGCAGTAAAGCAAGTCACAGAAACTTTTTGGTGTCCCAGTGCATGTAACAGTTCTGTTTATACTACACTGTAGTCCATTAAGTGTGCAATAATAGCATTATGTATAAAAAAATGTGCATACTTTAAAAATACATTCTTGCTTAAAAAAATGCTAACAACCATCCTTTTCTTGGGGTAGCGCTACTGTCCAATGAACGAATAGTAAGGGCAGTACTGCTAACGCCTACACAACACACTCGCATCAACTAGAGCTTTGCTTTACTTTGGTGCATAAAAAAAAGATAATAAAATTAAAAAAAAAAAAAAGGAAAAAATGCTAACAAAGCGAGCACATGCTGTTGGAAAAACAGTGCTGATAGACTTTTTTGACACAGGGTAGCCCCAATCCTTCAGTATGTAAAAAATGCAATTATCTGTGAAGTGCAGTAAAGTAAAGTGCAATAAAATAAGGTATGCCTGTACTCACAGAACTATTAGAATTCGTAAATATGTTCAACAAGGATGCAGGATACAAGATTAATGTACGAAAATCAATGAGATATATATATATATATATATTTTTTTTTTTTTCCATTATAGAGCAAACCAAGACCCAGACCTGGAGACCTGATTGAGATTTTTCGCATTGGCTATGAGCACTGGGCCATCTATGTGGAAGATGACTGCGTGGTCCACCTGGCTCCCCCGAGTAAGACTCAATTGAATTGTTGATGTTGATGTCAGCAAAGGAAATGGAAGCACAGTTAACTACTGTGTTCCTCAGCCACTGCCCTTTGGCAATGGAACTCTCTGAAGCATTACTAGACCTTTATTTACTGGATCTTGGTCTCTGTTCACCCATAACCACTGAATATCCAGCCCTGGGAGTGATACAAGTGTAAACAGAGTCCCCCAAGTTCCCTGACCTCCTAGAGCACCCTTTTCTTTGAAAATGCGAATTTTAGAACTTGAGCCTCCATTTTGTGTGGACAGCTGTTCAGCATGTCTTCCCTCATATTTCCAAGGCTTCCCTGGGAAGGGTGTAGATGCTTACACGTTCTGATTGTCACTTGTTTCCTATTGTCCCAAAATGCTGCTTCCAGCTTCCTGACCATCTTCAGCACCCTCATCTTCACCTCATCTCCCTGCTGTTCCAACATTCTCCAGGCTCTTCACTCTAGATGTGGAGGCAGTCCTCCTTTCATTTCTCAAGACAGCATTAACGCAAGGCTGAGATTAAACTTGTGGTTAATTAAATTTTGGTGGAGATTTGATGGGGAGGAGGTGGTGACAATACGGGACGATTACAATAGCATGGGAAACAACTTTCAATGGGATGTCCAGAACCACTGGTCACAGCGGTTGCCCCAGGAGATGGGACCTGCTAGGGGGAGCAGTTGAGAGATGAGGAAGGAGTGAGACTCCATAGCATACTCTTTGATGCCTTTAGAATTTTGTATCCTGTGCAAGCATTGCCCATTCAAAATTAAATTAAAGAAGGCACTGTAATGAAGGCCTTTAGTCACAACTTGTTTGCAGCTGTCATCCCTGTGTCCTGTCCTCCTCTGGCCCAGTCTCTCACCTCACTGGGACCGTTGCACAGAGAAGAGTCCCTTTCTCACTGCCTCTCTCCTCTGTCCCATCCATTCACCCTATTTTCAAACAAACCCTTCATGAGAATCCCTATCTTTGAGTAGAGATAACGACCAGGTGGCTGTAGATGGAAGCCGGTGGTAGTGGGTACCATACAGGGCCCTGTCTGCCTGGCTTCACCTGTGTCCCTGCAGTGGCCACAGAGGGAGCATGTCATGGAACCACCGTGATCATGTACATGATAGCCCCTTACCCAGGAACTGACACTTACATAGAGGGCGATCATTGCACACTTGTGAAGATCACTGAAGTCTGGTTAGGAAACAAGACTCAAATCCTAGGGCTTGGGCAGGTCAGTACAACACATCCCGGGGCCACACTGTAAAGTACTTCTAGAGTTTAATAAGAAAGAGACTCCTGAGGGGGTTGAAAGTGGGGAGTACAGTGAAGGGCAAATGGCTTCTTGGGAAAGTTGGCTCTTTGCAGTTCATTTAACTCAACTGCCTCCCACCCCTGCCACGCCTTTTATTATTGATGGTGAGAACAAGGCACCAGTGGAAGTGGAAGCGGCTTACCCAAAGTCTTAGACTGAGCTGGTGCTACTCCTTGCACTTTCCAACTGTTGTCTTTGGTCTCTAGGTGAGGAATTTGGGGTCGGCAGCATCACTTCTATTTTTAGCAACCGTGCTGTTGTGAAATACAGTCGCCTGGAGGACGTGCTGCACGGCTGCTCCTGGAAGATCAACAACAAGCTCGATGGGATGTACCTGCCCCTGCCTGTGGACAAGATCATGCAACGTACGAAACAGATGGTCAACAAGATCGTGCAGTACAGCCTGATCGAAGGGAACTGCGAGCACTTCGTCAACGACCTCAGATACGGCGTGTCCAGGAGCCAGCAGGTGTGTCCCCATTTGCCCTGATAGTGGCTTCCCCTAGAGCTTTCTTGGAGTTTGTCATCACAGTGACCAGAATGGCAATCAGTGGTGTCGTCATATTATTTGCTGTACTCGTAGGGCCTTCTATTTCTACAGGACTTTAGGGTTCAGGAGGTATTTCCACCTCTATTAACCCATGGAGGAGCAGAAAAGGAACTGGGCTGATAGTAAGACTACCAGGTTAGAGCCCCAGCTCAGCTATTAAGTGAGGGGTCTCCTTGGTCGAGCCACTTTATTTCTGAGACTCTTCCTTTACAAAGCAGGGATACGTGGAGGTTGCAAACTAGTAGCCTATGGGCCATATCTTGGATTTGTATTGTTTTTTTATTTGATTACTTGTCAACATTTAAAAATAGAGAAATTTTATGTAAAAGATCTGGATTCTCAGCTTGTCTCGAACAGCCAATTCATGAGGCCACTGGGCTGTCATTCCTGTTCTCTGACACTCTGTGGGGCCACACTGTGGCTCTGTGACCCCTGCCACACAGGGCAGTGGTAAATTAAATGTGGTACAGTACACACGAAAGAGCTTTGAAGCCTAAGTGTCTGCAACCATTTGGGCTGCTCCTGTTAGTAAGTGATCCTTACTAAAACCCCATGAGATGAGCAGTGGAAGTGTTTATTGTCCCCTTTTGAATAGATGAAAAAAAAATCAAGGAAGAACATAATTGTTCTATGTTTTCCCTATATTTCTTATATTCTCTGAACGGTGGTCTCAAATCCCAAAGTTGGCCTCTCTACTCTTGCTCTCCCATCTCTCAGTGGGCACTGGTGGCCTTTGCCCACCCCTCGCCCCCACCCCTTTACTTTCTGCATCCTCTCCTAGCCTGTATTCCATTCTTGTGAGGCCTTGCTCTGGGGCCAGGGCCTTGGTGGGCTCTGGTGTGAGGAATCTCCCATCCCATGAGCATTTGTGCATAAAAAGGTGACCCCAAGGATCGTGGGCATTTCAGGAAGCTCTCTGAAGAAGCCTGGGTCCAGGAGTCATGAGCTGACAGACCTGAGCTTGGACAACACTTCACCGTGTGGCTCTGACCAAGAGAGTCACCAACGCTGGCTCTCAGATTCCCCTTTGGTAGAATGAGAACCTCAGTGGCTATGTTGCTCTGAGATCTTTTGCCTCTGAGCCCCACGCTGGAGGCAGACCCTGGGCCGAATGGCTCTGAGGGAGGAAGAGGATGCAATCCTGGTTTCCCTTGGTCTCTTGAAAGTCCGGGATTTTGGGAAACATAGGATGGCACAGGCTGCTTCCTCTTTTAGGAAAAGACTTCAAACAGGCTAGTTCCCGAATGGAAATGGTGGGGTGGAGGTAGGGGAACGTGCAAGCCTGGGACTGGTACTGACTGTCCTGGGACTCTTGTGCTTTGCAGGTGGAACATGCCCTGATGGAAGGAGCGAAGGCTGCAGGAGCGGTTATTTCAGCTGTAGTGGATAGCATAAGGCCCAAACCACTAACTGCCTGAAGGGGCTGACAACGCCAAGTAGAGGAAGAGCTACTGACACTGCAAAGAGAACATGCCTCCTTCCCTCTCCTTGCTTTCTTCTGTCAATGGCTCTGGTTAAGAAAATTGTGAGCTTCGGGAAGAATCTAGAATGTATCCAATTACCCCTCCAGAAATACACCCATTGTATGTGGTCATAGACTCAAGGACTCTGATGATGGGAAGAATTAATATCTATTGTGTATCTATTATGTGCCAGGCACCATGCTAGGCATTTCACATACTTATCTAATTTTACTCTTTGTAGGAAGGAGCCTTGCTTGTTTCTTAGGCTGACCTTGGTCTTTGATGCTTGAATGCCGTCAGAAACACCCTGGAAACCTCTGCTCGAACATTTCCAGTAACGAAGAATTCTTTCCAGAATTCTTTTCATTGAATTAAAATACCTCTAGTTTCTTTCCATTTATCTTAATTCTGCCCTTTTTGACCCACAGTGTAGTTTGGGCTTGAAGGGAGGACTTTAAGAAATACTGTTGAGTTGCTATTTAGGGGCCCACTATACCTTAATCTAGAAACACATTTCCCAAGAAATATTTTCTTTTTAAAATTATACATCAAATTTAGTCTTTATTGTTTAAAAATCCTTGATTGAAGGTATCATTGATAAAACCATTCATCTTGCTTTCCTACCTTATAATTACCAAAATATTTAAAGTTTCTATTCTCACTGATTTCGGATGAATATTTTAACTAATTTAATCAATTGGCCTTTTCCATGTGAATGAGGGAGAGCAAGGAGTGGTTTTTATGTTTTGAAGAATGTTGACATGGTGACAGGTCTGAAATTATGGCTGGGGATTGTAGTGCCAGTTGAGAGCTGAGGCCACCCAAGAAAGCTAGAGAAGGGTTCTCTTATGGCTCTGGGGATGCCTAGAAAATATGAAGAATGTGGAAGGGGGCAAGATTGATTAGAAGAAAATAGACTCTCAATGAAACTCTTCAACTTTTTGCCCTCCATCCTTTCTTTGGCAATCAAAATTTGACTGCCTCTTCCTGTTTCCTAGACGCTGGAGTCTGGGCGCGTGCCTTTTTCTCCCTCTGCCCTCATTTCTGTTAGTTATGACAAGGATGAAGCCAGTGCCTCCAGTTCCTCTTCCTGAAATCCCATCCTTCCCCCGAGCCCTGAAAATTAATTGGGTTCCCTGTACCTCTCCCTTCAATCTCTACCCATCATATGGTCTAGGTTGAGACTTCCTTTGAAGCAGAACCCAAGTATCAGAAATTTATATTGTATAAAAGTATGTTCCTGTTAGCTATAAACTAACTCAGCCATGTTTCAGTGAACCTTTTAATCTGAAGATGACTTTTGAACTCATGGACCATATTAATATCAATGTTTAATCGAAAAAACTGGATGTTTGATTAACAGACATCTCCCCCTTACCAAAGAGTGTTTAGTAACTTCTAAGCAAAGGGCTCATCCATCTCTTGCATATATTTGGGACAGAAATACACTTTTCTGGCTTCTTTCTGGTTTGAACCCAGTGGGGCATAGACTCTCTGGAGCATGTCAGGGTTCATGTCTATTCACTCATTCAAAAACCATTTTTGAGTGTCTCCCAAGTGCCAAACTCTGCCTACCCCCACCTTTGCCTGAGCCCACGGGCAGTGGTCAGGGTTGACCACGAGAAGTTCTGAGTCGTTTGGGAGGACTAAAGGCACAATGGAACATGGGGCAAAGACCATCTGCTGGACATCCATCCCTTTGACTTCCAAACTGTCCGTCAGGATGAGCACTCTGGAATGCACACCCTATACTTCGAAGATGAGAAGGGAAGGGTTTCTTCAAGTGTTGTTGTTTTTTTTTTTTTTAAACCAACCAAACAAAAACCTGTGACAGTTTCTTCATTTTAAGGTAGAAATTAAAATCTCTACTTTGAGCGGGACCACTTGGATGAGCCTTTTTGGTCTTGTAGATAGAAGGCACATGCCCACCGTCGAAGGGGGTGGGGAGGAGGAAATCCTAAGGGAAAATAATCTGAACGCAAATGTTTCTGAGATTGGTTAAACATTGGTCACTTGTTTGTGTGCTTACCTTTCTCTTTTGTGGGGTGGGTGAGTGAGGCAGTGTGGGATAGGTTCACTGCCAGGTCCCACTGAGAGAGAGTCAGACAACTTGAAGGTGCTGTGCTCCTGCGTGGTAGGGAGGGCCAGCGTCAGTGACATAGGAGCTGGCAGTCCCGATGTGTTGCTTAATGATGGAAAAGCTGACGTCACGAAACAAACACCTCTGCAGAAATCATCATAGGGCCATAAAGGGATCTGGTTTTGCTGGCTAGGAGTGGGGAATAAAAAGTGGGGAACATGTCACTCAGGGGTGCCAACTGACAAAAGTGGAATGGACCCCACTGCTGGGGCCGCAGGCCAGAGGCTGCTGGAGAAGGGGCCACAGGGGAGCCTCCTAGGACACCAGGAGTGGAGATAAGCTGCTCTCCAGTTCCCAGTTTTAAGTCTTTGTCTTATAATCACCTTTTGCTATCTTCAAGCTTTGTTGTCAGCTGTGCCTGGGGAATCAAGGGAGGAGTGAGTGTCCATGGTTTGTTGCAGCCAGGAACGCTGCGGCTGTGGAGAGACGAGGCGAGGGGCCACCAGACGTGGTCCACAGGAAACAAGCAGACCAGGGAGGTTCCATGTTGGCTTAAAATGGAAGCGTTTTTCAGTGTTCTTTGGAATACTTTGGCAGAGAACCAGATTTCCTGCAGTCCTGCAGGAGGGGAGGTTGGTCAAAAAAGTAAGACTTTAATGAGGATGATTCCTGAATCTGTAGGATTTGAGTGCTTATATCACACGTGGACATGCAGGGCACCAGGGGAATAGAAATTGGATACACAGCATTCTGGTGATCATAGACCATTTCGATCCCCACACTTCTTATTGAAATACTTTTTTATCACCTCAGCAGAACAATGAATGGTTATACAAACTGTAAGAAGGCTATTTGAGCCACCGTAAGTTCTTTTCTTTCAAAGTTTCTGTTCCCACTGCCTTTGAAGCCAACTTTCAGCTGGACAGCATCTTTAACGGGAAGCCAACTATTTATGCACCCCATACTGCTGCTTGGTCAGTGGTTTGTTTTTTTTCTCTGGGTTATGGTGGTGTTTATTTTGTTTAAAAAATATTCTTGGTGACTCAGATTATTTAGTTTGCTAGGTGAAATATAAAAATATTAATTTTAACATTTGTTTTAAGAAAGATTATTTAACGTTCAACTTCAAAATTAAAGCATATCTGAGTTTATAACAACGTGGAGATGCTTTGTAAATGATTAATTTTTGGTACTTCCAGTTGCTGTACAGAAAAGGGCTTTTAAAAAAAATCAGTGGAGGGCGCAGGTTTGTTGTCTTATTATCTTGATGAAAGGCAGCTACCCCCACCTTTGCCTGAACCCATGGGCAGTGGTCAGGGGTGGCTGTGAGTTCTGAGTCTGAAAGATGAGGAACCCACGGCCTTGGTTGATTTTCCAGAACAGCGGCTTCCACACTTTTCAGCAGAACCCTCTCTTCAGGCATAATATCACTGAGCTGCCCAATGTAAAAAAAGTTTAAAAAAAAAAAAATGGAGCAGCTCTGGCCAAAACAGAACTCACAGCTTCATGAAAGAAATTAATCGGACAACTAAAAATATATAGAAAAATTAGCCGGGCATGGTGGCACATGTCTGTAGTCCCAGCTACTAGGGAGGCTGAGGCAGAAGGATTGCTTGAGCCCAGGAGTGTGAGGTTGCTGTGAGCTAGACGGACGCCAGGGCACTCACTCTAGCCTGGGCAAAAGAGTGAGACTCTGTCTCAAAAAAAAAAAAAAAAAAAAAAAAAGAAAAAGCCAGAGGGGCATCTGCTAGACTGGAAGCCCTCCTTGACCTGGTCTGCCTACTGTTAACGGGACTAAGATAATAATGACAACAGCAACAGTAACATTCATTGAGTGCTCACGCTGTTCTGGGCACTGTTTTGCACACTTTAGAAACATCTCTACAAGGACCTTCATTTAACCTATCGGGCTATGTGTTCATCTCCATTATTTCCATTACAGACTTTGTGGCCCCCTAAGCAGACCGCCCCACTCCCCCACTCAGCCAGCTTCGTCCGGTGCTTTAACTGAGTAAGTGTTTATAGCAGTAATGTCTCCACTTGGCAAAATAAGGAAATTGAAACAAAGAGTTGATTTACAATGAGACACGAGATAAATGGGGGAAGAGGGTTGTTAAGGCCCAAAGATACATCACAGTAGAGACAATTTGGGCAGAGGCAAAGGGCTGCGCCAGCCATCGGGGCTCACCAGTGGTGAAATCTATCAGGAGGGCAGCTTTGGTGCTTCAAGGAGCCCAGTGTTGCACAACTGTAGCAGGAGCAGGCTTCACTACCATCTCAGCTCAGGGGAATATAGCAAGAACTTTCCATAGGTCAAATGCAGATGCTGAGGGTTCTGTTTTTCATACCTCTATACCCTGTGTGTGGGTACCCAGGGCAGCCCCGAGCAGCTCCCCCAAAGCTCTGGGATTTCACAGTTTTATGTTAGGCTTAAAGAATTCACCCTCCCCAATCTTCCATACAACCTTCCTATAAAACCCACCGCTCTCCCCTTCCTAGGGATGTATTAGGCAGGTAGCCTTTGCTAGACCCCTAGGGAGATAAGAGAATGGAATGCAAAAGGGGAATTTACTTTCCTTGTCCCTCCTGATAAGGAGGATGCTTATCCTTCCTGGTTATTCCCTAAGGAGGTAAAGGAATGGAATGTGAGAGAGGAACTTACTTTCCTTATCCCTCCTGATAAGGAGGATGCTTTTCCCTCCCAGTTGTTCCCTAGGGAGATAAAGGAATGAAATGCAAGAGGAGAACTTACTTTCCATATCCCTCCTGGTTGTTTGAAAAGAATCTATTTACTTCCCCCTGAAAAACCCTCTATAAAATCCAAGGCTCTCCTCTTTTCTCTTGTGGATGCCTTTTTTGGCCTCCACCCATCTGCACCCAGATGCTCAAAATAAACATCATTTTGCTATATGTGAAGCTTCGTGTGTGTGTCTCTTTCGGCTCTGGACCTAGCACACAGGGCAATAGAAAAACAGTGCCCTAATAACTGCTTCTTGGTCATTGATGAAACAGCCTTTTTTGGCGCTCACACTCATGACTAACACTCTGCAAGACTGGGCTCAGGAAGGGAGGCGGGGGAGGCTCACTGAGGCTTGTCCATCGAGAACGTACACCCAGACTCCAAACACGAGCTGCCTGGCAGATGTATGGTATTAAGAAAAGTGTAGAAAGAAAAGGAGTATATGGCATTATTGATCTGCCAATCTTCAAATATGAGAAAAAAACCTGTTAGGGACTTCATTAGTCTCAGTTCTTTAGGCATTCCCAGAGCCACACGTACACCTGTGTTAGGACTCTTTTAGTTGCAAGGGACAGAAAACTCAAGAAAATAGCTTAAGAAAAGTGAGGAACTTCCTTGTTTAAGTGACTGTCGAATCCTAGAAAACAGTACAGCTGGATTTAGGAATTCACGACATCAGCTTCAAAACAGTGTGAATACGCCGGTTCTCCAGGAGCACGTGATTATTGCGGAGAAGAAGGTGACGGAGTCGTGAGGTTGGAAACAGTAGATGACCACAGTATGCCTCAGGATCTTAGCTCCTTGCTCTTCTTCTTTCAGCAGGACCTGGAATGTGCTCTGACGCACAACAGCTGGTCCTTCTGTCCAGATTCATGGCTGGGATTCCCCAGAGAAGCTTCACAGTTAGTAAGACACACGGGTAGTACCTGTTCACAGATTTTTCCCTTACTCCATAGGAAATATGTGTTTTGGGGTTTGCAGTTTCTGTGGTTTCACTTCAGTCCAGCATTATAGAGAATCAACAATTGCATATCAGGATCCCTGGGAAACAAACTCTGAGGCCGAGGTTCGTGGGCATGAAGTTTACTAGCAGAAGGGAAGGAACACGGTTGGGCAGAGGGAGAAGCTGAACTGTGATGTAGTCACAGCAAAGGCCTCTAGAGAGCTCTGGAGCTCAGACGGCCTTACAGGGTTGTCCTGAACTGAGGCAAGAGGGCCAGTCTTTCACACCCCTCTGTTTACTAGTCTGTGGATGTAGGCTGCCAAGGACGAGGGGGCCGAGCCTCCCAGAGAGGTCCTCAGTTGAGAGCCGTCAGCCATCAACTCTTTTGGTGGCTGGAAGAGCTCATCCTTCAGTCCCGAGGGCAGTGGGAGCAGGCAGCTCACCACGTCTGTAGGCAGCATACGACAGTACCCACTACCCTTGCCATTTTCGGAGCACTGTGTGAGTTTCTGGGGATTTAATGATAAGAAGAAGACTCCTTGAGAAATTTAGGCTCTGGAGGAGACACGCACACAAGAGAAAGCCACAATGTTGCCTGTCTTTCACTTACATTATCAATGCAATTCTATAGGCAAATATGAAAACAATTTCCCTTTTTGGGATTTTGGATTTTACTCACCAATGTAAATGTAGCAGACAGGATGCCGAGTAACTAGGCTGTGCAAAAATATAACTTAGAAAAATATAACATCACCTCTATTTAGAGTCCCAATTGTGATGGCAGATGGCATTGGTAAACTCAGTCATTTCAGGTTTAAATTTAGCCATTTCAGAGTATTTTCTTCTCTTTTTTTCCTCAAGGATGGTATCCAAGAGACACAGGAGGGAGGCAGAGCCCAGCCTAACACTATCCTCTATCCTATGCTTGCATCTGTCGCAATATAGCTCATCCTCTCATGGTCTGTGACTGTTTGTCTGTCTGCCATCTTGCTGAGGTACCTGTGGTTTTGATTCTTTCCCAAAAATGCAGTTCATACCATGTTCCACTAGGGTGCACCCTCCTCGAGATCTTGAAACTGAAGTCATCAGTTCTTAGCTTTTGCAGTTCTCTTGGCCTATTTGAGGCCTTAGAGGCTTGAGTCTGTAGTCATGCCTTTTCCAGCCATCTTTACTTGGCGGCTGCCTCACCTTTGTGCGGGGGAGCATCTAAGCTGAAGGGCTGTCAACTGACAAAATTCCTGCTAGGAGTGGTGCACGGTGGGATTTGGCGTTGGTATTTGTTTAGCAAATACCAGGTCCAGGTGGGGATGAGACTGCTCCCATGCACTTCCTTAAACATAGCTCTCAAGTACAGTTCCTTTCTATCTGTAGACCTGCGACCTAAACAGATTAGCTTTCTATCCTCTACACATTACTCAGTGAGGTGATGGGCATAGACATCTGTATTCAAAGAAAGGAAATGCAAAGCACAGAGAAGACTCTATTTCATAGCAGTTCTAAAACCAAGCCGGGCAAATGTTGCAGGTCCCATGATTAAGACTCATCCATATCTTCCCTAGAAGTTGTTCTATACAGCTCCTGGCTGCATCCTTCAGGCTCTTCATTCTGCCTTATAAGTTATCCTTCCATTTTCATGCAAATGAACATATGACTGAAGACATCATTTTCTTGGCCTTATCCTTGTCAGTAACATTTGGGGATCCAATGGCTATTTTTGTTTCCTATGAATGGTCCATTTTCATGTCTCTGTCAGTTTCTGTCCAAAGTGGCAGGGTTTCTCCTTATACAATTCTATTAAAAAGTTTCTGGGTAGCCTGTGAATCATATTGGAGGTCCACTCATTAAACAAAAGATATTTAAAAATCTTCTCAAATAAGCCCATCTCTTTGTTATGCTTCTGTCAAGAAAAAATGCCCTTAAGCTTCTTAAAAGTGCTGTTTTTTTTTAATTGAAAAGATCTGAGAACCATACCATTAAAATATTTAGAGAGCCTTGTGTTGGACTGAGTAATAATCTGGGGCATCACTGTTCTGGTATTACATTTTAACAAAGAATTTTTTTTAACATGCAACTCCCAGATTCTTCATGTTTAACACTTTTTTTTTTTTTAGTTGACTTCTCTATTCTTACATTTTACTCTAAGCAGCAAGATGAAACCAGTCTGCATGTTCATCATCTTTACCCAGAAATCTCCTTATCAACAACATCCAGTTTGTTAGACATATTTTCTGTTTTCCACATACTGTGTGGAAGAAGGTTGCTAAACAAGAAGCCTTTTCTTCCAGTTCCCACTAGCTTGTTTTTCACATCACTTTAAGCTTCACTCACAGCTGCCTAAAAATCACATAATGCTTCTAAACATAGTTTCTTCAAGACCATTCAAGCTTTATATAACTTTCTCATCAAAATCTTTTTAGTTTCAGACCATTGCCTACTTCCCAAACCACTTTCACATGTGCAGATATTTGTTAGGACAGCATTCTGCTCCCAGTATCAAAATATATTGAATTATCTGTTGCTGCAGAATAAATCACCCCCAAACCTAGAAGCTTATACAATAAACATTTACCTCCCACGGTTTCTGAGGGTCAAGAACCCTGAAGCAACTTAACTGGATACCTCTGGCTCAAGGTCTTTTGCAGCGTTGCAGTGAAGGTGTTAGCAGGGGTTGAAGTTACCTAAAGAATTTACTGGTGCTGGAGGATCTAATTCACGCTGGCTCACTCTCCGGCTGTTGTTGGAACGAGGCTTCCGTTCCTTGTCACAAGGGTCTCTCCTCAGGGGATGTTCTCGTGACATGGCATCTTCCTTGCTCAGGAGTAAATAACCCAAGAGACAGAACCATAGTACCTTCTGATGACTTAGTCTCCAAAGCCACACACCATCATTTCTGGTTTGTGCAGTTACACAGAAGCAAGTCTCTAAGTATAGCCCACACTCAAGTGGAGGAAAATTATGCTATAATTTTTAAGGGGAGGATTATCAAACTATGTGTGGATATACTTCTTTTCAAAACCACAAACTGCATCACTGTTTGACTTCTACCTCTGTCCAATCCGGTGTCTCTCATATGCTTACAAATGTTGGACCCAAAGAAATACTTTGGGGCCGGGCGTGGTGGCTCATGCCTGTAATCCTAGCACTCTGGGAGGCCGAGGCGGGCGGATTGCTTGAGCTCAGGAGTTCGAGACCAGCCTGAGCAAGAGCGAGACCCTGTCTCTACTAAAAAAAATAGAAAGAAATTATCTGGACGACTAAAAATATATAGAAAAAATTAGCCGGGCATGGTGGCACATGCCTGTAATCCCAGCTACTCTGGAGGCCGAGGCAGTAGGATCGCTTGAGCCCAGGAGTTTGAGGTTGCTGTGAGTTAGGCTGATGCCACGGCACTCTAGCCGGGGCAACAGAGTGAGATTTTGTCTCAAAAAAAAAAAAAAAAAAAAAAAGAAATACTTTGGGCAAAATAGATGGGCCACCAAGAGTACTACTAATATATATGCAATCAAGAGAAGTCCAGAAAGATAACCAACAATATGAGGGTGGCTGTCCCAATAAAAATTATGATTACTTTTTAAAAAATTTTAAAAAATGTATTTTTAATTATTATGGGTACATAGTTAGAGTGGGTATTTATGGGGGTAATTGATGTTTTGATACAGACATATAATGAGCAATGATGAAATCAGGGTAATTAGGGTATCCATCACCTCGAGCATTTATAATTTCTTTGTATTAGGAACACTCCAATTCCACTCCTTTAGTTATTTTAAAATATATTAATGCAATAAGTTACTGCTAACTAGGGTCACCTTATTGTGCTACCAAATACTAGATCTTATTCATTCTAACTGTATTTCTGTACCCATTAACCATCCCTTCTTTATCCCGCCATCTCCACCACCCTTATCAGCCTCTGGTAACCATCATTCTACTCTCTATATCCATGAGTTCAAATCTATTTTACCTCCCATACATGAGTGAGAAACATGTGATATTGGTCTTTTTGTATCTGGCTTATTTCATGTAACATAATGTTCTCCCGTTCCATACATGTTATTGCAAATGATAGAATTTTATTTTTTATGGCTGAATAATATTCCATCATGCATATGTACTACCTTTTCCTTATCCAGTAATCTATTGATGGACACTTGGGTTGATTCTCTGTCTTTGATATTGTGAATAGCGCTGCAAAAAACATGGAAGTGTAATTATTTCTTTTATATACTGATTTTGTTTCTTTTGGATAAGTACCCAGCAGTGGGATTGCTGGATCATGTGGTAGTAATTTTAGGTTTTTTGAGGGATATCTATATAGTTTTCCATAGTGGCTGTAATAATTTACATTCCCACCAACAGTGTATGAGGGTTCCCCTTTCTCCACATCCTTGCCAGCATCTGTTATTCTGTCTTTTTTTTTTTTCCAAAATATTAAAGGGGCACAAATATTTTAGGTTACATGGATCACTTTTGTAATGCTTTAGTCCTAGCTATATGTGTGCCCATCACCCAAATAGAGTTCATAGTACACAATAGGTTGGTTTATTCCCCTCCCTTCCTCTCCCCTACCCCCTCGTTGCTTTCTGAGTTTTACTTCCCTCTGTTCACATGTGTGCTCATAAGTTAGTTCTAATTTAACAGTGAGTACATGTGTGTTTGTTTTTCCATTCTTGAGATACTTCACTTAGGAGAATGGTTTCTAGTTCCACCTAGATTGTTGCAGAAGGTACTAATTCATCTTTTTTATGGCTGAGTGGTACTCCGTGGTATACATATATCACATTTTATTAATCCACTTATGAATTGATGGGTACATGCGGTGATTCCACATTTTTGCAATTGTAAATTGTGCTGCAATAAACATTTGAGTGCTGCTGTCTTTTTGATGAAGTCTTCTTTTCCTTTGGGTAGATACCCAGTAGTGGGAAGGCTGGATTGAATAGCAGTTCTACCTTTAGTTCTTTGAGGAAACTCCATACTGTTTTCCATAGAGGTTGTATGAATTTGCAGTCCCACGAACAGTGTATAAGCGTTTCTTTTTCTCCACATCCATGCCCTAGAATCTATTGTTTTCGGACTTTTAAATAAATGCCATTCTAACTGGGATAAGGTGATACCTGATTGTGGTGTTAATTTGCATTTCCCTGACGATTAGTGACACTGAACATTTTTTCATATGTTTATTTACCATTTGTCTTTTGTTCATGTTTTTTGCCTACTTTTTATCAGGGTTGCTTGTTTTTTTCTTGCTGATCTGCTTGGGTTCTTTGTAAATTCTGGTTATTAGCCCCTTATTGAATGTGTAGCTTGTGAGTATTTTCTCCCATTCTGTAGGTTGTCTATTTGCTCTGTCGATTGTTTTCTTAGCTGTGCAGAAGCTTTTTAGTTTAATTAAGTCCCATTTATTAATTTTTGTTGTTGCCATGATTGCCCTTGGGGTCTTTTTCATAAATTATTTGCATAGGCTGATATCTAGAAGAGTTTTACCTATATTTTCCTATAGAATTCTTATGATTTCATGACATAGATCTGAACATTTTATTCATCTTGAATTAATTTTTATGAGTGGTGAGAGGTGAGGGTCTTGTTTCATTCTTCTGCATGTGGCTATCAAATTTCCTTGTCACCGTTTATTGAATAGGGCTTCTTTTCTCCAGTGTATGTTGTTGTCTGCTTTGTCAAAGATCAGTTGGTTGTAGGTAAATGGTTTTATATCTGGGTTCTCTGTTCTGTTCCATTGGTCTATGTCTCTATGTTTGTACCAGTATCATGCTGTTTTGGTTACTATATCCTCATGGTATAGTTTGAAGCCTGGTAATGTGAAGTCCCCAGATTTGTTTTCTTTGCTTAAGATTTCTTTGGCTATTCGGGCTCTTTTCTGGTTCCAAATGAAGTATAGAATTATTTTTTCTAGATCTGTGAGGTATGACTTTGGAAACTTGATGGGGATTATGTTGAATTTGTAAATCACTTTGGGTAGTATGGACATTTTAACAATGTTGATTATACCTATCCATGAGCATGATTTTTTTGTTTGTTTGTATCCTCTGTGATTTCTTTCCTCAGAGTTTCATAGTTCTACTTGTAGAGACCTTTCACCTCCTTGGTTAAGTATATTCCTAGGTATTTTATTTTCTTTGTAGCTACTGTGAATGGTATTGACTCTTTGATTTGACTCTCGGCTTGACTATTATTAGTGTATAGAAATGCTACTGATTTATGTACACTGATTTTGTATCCTGAGACTTTGCTGAATTTATTTATCAATTCCAGGAGACTCTTGGTGGAATCTTTGGAGTTTCTAGGTATAAGATCATATCATCAGTGAAAAGTGATAGTTTGACTTCCTCTTTCTTGATTTAGATAACCTTAATATTTTTCTCTTGCCCGATTGCCCTCACGCCAGAAAATCACTTTGAACACAAGTTACTCTAAATGGAGGAAGTGAGGGTAGGGATGGGGAGAAGAGTAAGCCATGGTGAACTCACGCAGAGGTTTATTTTTCTAGGCTTGGCATTTGTGAGGATGTTTTCTGTGCTACTTCCAGGAATATAGTAAGTATAAAATAAGATCTTAGAGGTTCTTGTAGTGAGTAATGGAGAGGTACATAAATAATCACACTCTGATATCATAAAATATACACAGTCACACGCTGCTTAACAACAGGGATAATTTTTGAGAAATGCATCATTAGGCAATTTTGCCACTGTGCAATTGTAGAGTGTACTTACACAAACCTGGATGGTACAGCCTACTGCACACCTAGGCTATATGATACAGCCTTTCTCCCAGGCTACAAACCTGTACAGCATGTTACTGTACTGAATACTATAGGCAATTGTAACACAATGGTAAGTGTTTGAGTATCCAAAAAATATCTAAACATAGAAACAGTACAGTAAAAATACAGTGTGAAAAATAGAAAATGGCACACCGGTACAGGGCACTAACCATGAATGGAGCTTGCAGGACTGGAAATTGCTCTGGGTGCGTCAGAGAGTGAGTGGCGAGTGAATGTGAAGGCCTGAAGACCTTTGGGGATCAGGTAGTTTGCTTTTTTTAAATTAAAATCAAAGAGATATATCCTGCTGAGATAATTTTAACAGTTTACAATGAAATCTTTTTAAAATTTAACAATAATACAGACTTTATAAACACTGTACACTTAGGCTACACTAAATTTATAAAAAATTTTTTCTTCAATAATAAATTAACCTCTCACGCCTGTAATCGTAGCACTCTGGTAGGCCGAGGCGGGCGGATCGTTTGAGTTCAGGAGTTCGAGACCATCCTGAGCAAGAGCGAGACCCCATCTCTACTAAAAAAAATAGAAAGAAATCAGCTGGACAACTAAAAATATATACAGAAAAAATTAGCTGGGCATGGTGGCGCATGCCTGTAATCTCAGCTACTCGGGAGGCTGAGGCAGAAGGATTGCTTGAGGCCAGGAGTTTGAGGTTGCTGTGAGCTAGGCTGACGCCAAGGCACTCACTCTAGCCCGGGCAACAGAGTGAGACTCTGTCTCAAAAAAAAAAAAAAAAAAAAATAACCTTAGCTCACTGTAACCTATTAACTTTATAAACTTTATTTTTTTTAATTTCAGAGTATTATGGGGGTACAAAGACTTTGGTTACATAAATTGCATTTGCCCACCCAAGTCAGAGCTACAAGCGTGCCCATCCCCCAGACAGTGTACAATGCGCCCATTAGGTGTGAGTTTACCCATCCTCTTCTCCCCTCCCCACCTGCCTGACACTCTATGAATGATACTTCCCGTATGTGCACATTAGTGTTGATCGATTAGTACCAATTTAATGGTGAGTACACGCGGTGTTTGTTTTTCCATTTTTGTGATATTTCACTTAGTAGAATGGGCTCCAGCTCCATCCAGGATAATACAATAGGTAGTTCACCATTTTTTTTATGCCTGAGTAGGACTCCATGGCATACATATAACACATTTTATTAATCCATTCACGTATTGATGGGCATTTGGGTTGTTTCCACATCTTTGCAATTGTGAATTGTGCTGCTATAAACATTTGAGTACAGATGTCTTTTTATAGAATGTCTTTTTTTCATTTGGGTAGATGCCCAGTACGGGGACTGCTGGATCGAATGGTAGTTATACCCTTAGTTCTTTGAGGTACCTTCATACTACTTTCCATAGAGGTTTACCATTAATAGTTTGCAGTCCTACCAACAGTGTATGAGTGTTCCTGTCTCTCCACATCCTTGCCAACATTTGTTGTTTTAGAACTTTTTGATACAAGCCATTCTCACTGGAGTTAAGTGATATCTCATTGTGGTTTTGATTTGTGTTTCCCTGATGATTAGAGATGTTGAACATTTTTTCATATGTTTGCTGGCCATTATTCTGTCTTCTTTTGAAAAGTTTCTGTTCATGTCCTTTACTCACTTTTTAATGAGGTTGTTTGATTTTTTTCTTGCTGATTTTCATGGGTTCTCTATAGATTCTAATTATCATCACTTTATTGGGTGTACAGCATGCAAATATTTTCTCCCATTCTGTAGGTTGTCTATTTGCTCAAACTTTATAAACTTTTAACTTTTTAAACCTTTTGACTCTTTTGTAATAACATTTACCTTAAAAAACACATTGCATAGCTGTACAAAAACATTTTCTTTCTTTATAGCCTTATTCAATAAGCTTTTTTCTATTTGATTTTTTTTGCTTTTACTTTGTAAGCTTTTTTGTAAAAAACTATGACAAAAACACCCACCTTAGCCTAGGCCTGCACAGGGGAGTCTGTTTCGCATCTCCACGTCTTGTCTCACTGGCGGGTCTTCGGGGGCAACAACACACATGGAGTACTCATTTCCTATGATGCCAATTCCTTCTCCTGGATTACATCCTAAAGGACTCGCCTGAGGCTGTTTTATATAATAGTTAATTTAAAATATATATATGTAAATAAAAGGAGTGCACTCTAATGATAAAAAGTACTGAGTATAAGATAGTAAATACATAAACCAGTAACATAGCTGTTTATTATCATTATCAAATATTAAGTATTATACATAATTTTATGCACTATATTTTTATACGACTGGCAGTGCAGCAGGCTTGTTTAGACCAGCACCACCACAAACATATTAGTAATGCATTGTGCTACGATGTTATAATGGCTACAGAATCACTAGGTGATAGGAATATTTCAGCTCTATCATAATCTTATGGGACCACCATGGTATATGCAGTACATTGTTGACAGGAACGTTATTATGTGGCGCATGACTATGCTATAAAGAGCTGGAACCGTTGGCCACTCTTCCTTTTGCTGTCTATATAAATAATAAATGGTTTGATCTAAAAGCGGCCCATTGAATCTTTACTGGCTGAATCAGATAAGGCTGGTTTTGGCCTTTCTCTCCTGCTATGTGATTGACAAAAACTTAAGGGCTGAGGATGAGATCTTGGGGCCATGATTTTAAAAGAGAGCATGGAAGAGATGGAGCCAACAACATAGATATCTGGAGTGGCTGGAAAAACCACAGGAGAAACCCCCTTGCTCCTGTCTCTTCACATGCTCCATCTCTTATTATTGTTTGCTCCTCTTATTGTCTGTGTATTGTCTGGGTAATCTCACCTGCCCAGTTATGCAACTAATAAACTTACACTTTATTTTTTAACTCTTTATTTTTATACACTCTAAACTCAATTTATCACAAATTTACTTACATGATGAGACTAGAAAAAAATTATAACCTTGATTTAATATGGCTCTAACCCCAAAGTAACAAACAATATTTATGCTATCTTGGGATGCTTAACTGGAGGTACATGAGCAGATCAGTATTTGTCTTGGTTGGGGTAGAAACTCTAAGGCAGAAATTTGGGCCCAGAGGATTATTAAGGCACATTCTTATGTAAGCATGCGATGGAAGTATGATGGGTCAGAGGTAACTGTTGAATCATAATGTAATTGCAAAACAGGCCCCAAGCCATTCTATGGGAAGATGTGATGCTGGGATGGTCCTTTAGAAAAGTCTGGAATTGAGCCACAATAGGAACTCTTGTAACCCTACATTGACCAGTCATTGGATACAGGCTACACCTCAGGAGAGTGCCTTGTAAATTTGAGGACTCTCCTTATGCAAGGACAATTCTCCCAAGGATAGAATCCAGCTATGAATCATCATCTGTCAAAATTCCTAGCAGTTGGCAGAATTAGCATCTCAATTCTGAAAGAGGATTGAGTTGATGTACTATAGCTTCAGCTACAGTTCCCGTCTTGTGTTTTACTGTTCCATGTGATTTGTATATTTTGATCTCACCACAGAACAGAATCGTAATGGAAAACTTACAAGAGAAAGTTAGTCTGATGAACTGCTGATGCCAGCATCACAGATGACATCAGCGTTACAGGAGTTACTCGTCTCGCTCTGCTACAACTCATCCTGCATTCCCCTCACACTCCAAGTATACGTGTTGCACGGGAAGAGCAACCTAATCTCTGATGAGTCAGAAGCCCTATACCCTATTCTCTGTTCAGGTCCTGGCTACTTCTAATGTCCTTTTATCATCAAAACCAGGCAGGAAATTAACAAGAAATGCCCCAGTGAAACACCAATGGCAGAGAAAACCTATGTAGGTAACTGGAAATAGCAGCCATACTTCCTGCTGATGATCAAGATTTCTTAATCCAGTCAGGTTGATAACCTCATTCTACGACTGCTGGCCTTTTAGCATAGTTTAATATTTGATGCTTTCTCTGTTTCTCCTGGGCAATTATTTCCCTTCTGGATACAAGGACCTCTTTACTCACAAAGCTTTGATTTGCAGGGACAGGACGAAAATAGTCTCCAAGTGGAGCCCTGGGTTTGATAAATTAATTTCAGCTTCTGCCATTTGGTCTCCAGAATAGTTTATTCTGATAAAGGTCTATATAGTGGCCATTGATTTAGAATGAATATTGCATCCTGGAAAATAGCTTCCCTTCTTTGCAGAATATTCTCTCCAAACTGGCCCTCAGATGTACTCCCACAAGGCAGTTCCATTGTTTTGTAAGACTGGCTCCTTCCCTATGGTGGAGTGTGCAATGAAACCAGTGGATCTCAAGGTGATGAGCCCACTTCCACATCTCCTCTGCTGCCTTTTGTGTTCCTTGGCCCAATGAAGTGCTGTCGAGGATCTTGTCTTGGTGGACCATATACTCTCTATGCCCTCAGATAGTTGTTTTGGCTGAGGTCATGAAAATAAGACAGAGAAATTCTTATCTAAAGTATGTATTTATTGTAGTCAAGATATATCACTGGTCACTTTGAAGGTGAAAACGGTCTGAATAATCAATTTTACACTGGTCAGAGTCAAATTGGCTAAACTGTTCAAAGGTCCCAATTCCTGTTGTAAAGTTCCAGGAAACAAATTGCTTCGTTTGGTGGTCCAATTTTTGCTGTTCTGAAATCTGAAAAAATAAAATATAGGATGCCTCATGATGGATTACAACAACCTTAATGCTATGGTCTCATCTGTTAAGAGTTCCGTACCCAATACCTAATATTATTAAAATACCTGATTCTATTTCATCAGTAACCGGTAAAAATTGCTCTTATTGATCGCCTAACATGGTCTGATCAGTTCCTAGCTCGATAGCTTCTCAGTTGAAGTTTGCCTCTACCTCTGAATACACAACAACCTTTTCCAGGATATCCTCAGGGGACCTCAATAACTTTGTCATCACCACAATCTTTGCAGGCAAGGTCTTGAAGGTATCCACCTTTCCCCAGGGACACAGTTATGATATTACATTGAGAATGTCCTCCTCCAAGGACTTTCATTAAGGACATAGAAGTCAAATATCTTTTAGTACATTTTGGATTCTGGTGGCAACATATTTCTCATTTACAAATTTTATTTACAAACTAAAATCAACAGGCACTCCTGGTAGTGCCCTCAGAAACTTCTTCACTGTAGAGGCTTTGGCAACATCTTCCCATGCCTCCTGGAGTCTCTAAACCACTTATGAGGGCACAACTTGCTCCAAGACTTCTGATGAAAAACAAAACAAAGCAAAAACCGCCCATCTTGGTCTTGTGTCACACCCCATTAGAAACAAATGACTGGCTACCTACTGTGAGAGTCTGAAAATAGACCCTCACAGACCCTGAGCCTGTGACCCTCCATATCTAGCTGCCCATTATGCTGTGTGTCATGGGAACAACATCCCACAAGCTTGACATCACTACATTGGGGCCTTTGATACAAGATGGAGCCAAACCTGGGCCCTCCGGTATATTCCACCTGTAGGAGGGCATGGCTTCACATGTCTCCAGTCCTTTGCCAAGGGCCAGGGTGCTAAAGGCGGTCATCCCTCCTCCAGACCCTTTGGCTGCCTGAAAATTTCCTTAATGGATTACATAGTAATTGGAGCTTGTAGACTATGCAAATGGCACTGCTGACCATCCTATGTGGTAGAGCTCACTGCAACATGGCTGCTACCCATCCCTTAGCCAAATGTCCACAATAGAGAACAGGACCCCAAATCAGCACATTCGACCAAACTTTAGGCGGTTGCCTTAGCACTGGATGCCCTGGTCAGCAAAGGGTCCTATTTTCACATTTATTATCAACTATTGGACCATTACCTAAAAATTATACCCTTCAAGGTAAAGAAAAAATTCTGGGAATCTTTTGCCTTGCAGATACTCAAAATATAAATCAAAACCACACATCTCCACATACACTAAGGCCACAATGCAAAGCCTTGCTAGAACAGTTCTTGTTCCCTGTGAAGTTATGGATATTACTGATAGTAACCAAGACAGACATTCTACTTCCTGAGACTCCCAATTCTGGCTCTTGAAGGAGGCATTCCATAGAACTTTCACAAGCCTCATAGGTCCCTAATAACTAGTTTAACTGAGAGAAAGACTGGTTTCCTCCTGTCCAACAATGAAACCCCTGAATAAGTTTCTGTTTTGTCCTAGATCTTAGCCTACTTTTACCTGTCCTTGAGCTCACTGCCAGCCCGCAAGGGCTGGAGGTCAGAGCAAAGGTATGCACTGTCTGGGACTCATTAACCATAGGTAGCACCGCAGGCCAGGGAGCTGATCCTCTGATAGGAGACCTACTTAATATTAAACTTCCATCAAATAACAAAAACCCGGTCAGGTGCAGCTGCACACTATTCTCTTAACTGTAGGTTTTATTGCTAGTGATGTGGGTACTTTCACTGGTTTACACTTCAAAGGGCCACATTAACTTGAATAGTTACTCACCTAAAAGGATATGCTGGTCCATATCCCAAATCAACTCAACCCAAGACCTCACTGTTGGAGATGACTTTGCTTCCCCCTTACACTAACGTCTCCACCCAGCAATGCCAATGGAGGACCTCTCCTAGGGCATATAGGACATTTTGGGCTTTTCTTCCTGAATTCGCTCTCTGCCTCCACATTCAAAAATGTGGAACCCAGGAAAACCAGTTTGTTCAGGATCTAAGGGCCACACTTTACAGGTATCCCAGGTCTGCTTTTTGTCACAATCCCATTTGCTGCTTACTGGAGGGAACGATGGGAAGATAATGTTGTGGGATGTGGGGTGGGGGTGAAGGTGAGGAAAAATAGAAGAGTCCCACAAAACATACTCACAGAGAGAAAAACTAAAAGAGGAACTTACATCAAGCAGGGTGGAAATACTAATGCTTCAGTAACAGATGAGGAAGAACATAGCAAAACTTCACCAAAGCTAGATATGGAATATGGAGAAAATTGAACTGGCTCTTGGGTACAAAATAAAGTAATTAGGCTTTAGTAGAAATTCCAGGCTGCGTTTGAGACTCCCGGGATGGGTGCTCTTTGGCTGGTTTGGGCTACAGATTGTGAAATCAGAGCAGCTCTTTTTGCTGGGGGCCCCTCTCAGTCACTAGGATGCCAGTTCAGATATTTCAGATTTTAATAAAATATTACTAGATTTTTGAAATCCATGTTGAGTGTAAACCAAAGAATCAACTTAACCTGGGATAAAGTACTGTTCCTTGCTCTGTTGAGGTGGCCCCCAGAAGCAAGGTAGCACTTAGCCTCTTTGAAATTCTATGCAGGAAACCATTTCAGTTGGCCTCTCTCCCATCAGGCATTGTCTAAGACTTTTCAGCCTCCAGAAACGGAGGCTCATTTATATGAGCCAGGTGACATGCTAACGAGTATCTCTAGATTTGCTTCCAACAGGTTCCCATTCCCAACAGATGTGTACCTCCATTCACTAAAGCCAGGAGATCAACTGCTGCTTAAAACTTGGAGGAACCAACACCCCAAAGATCAGCAGAAACCACAATGTGTTGGTCCCTTTGAGGTGCTCCTGAGTACATACCCATTCATCAGCTGAGCAAGCAGGATAAAACTGTGGCTCCACTACACTCGGGTAAGACTTGCCCCCTCTGAACCTGAACGAAGAACCAAGCCAGCCTGATCTTGTGAGCCATTAAGTGATCTTAAGTTATTTTGAACTTAGGAATAACTTAGGAAGAGAGTCATTTTGCAAGGCTGATTACAATCTCCTTTAAGTGTTCATTTCTCAATCTTGGGGAATCAGGTTGTCGTTCTTTCTGGTTATTTCCTGATGAAATGGGACGTAGCTGGATATGACGAAGAATAAAAGTATAGGGCCGGCTGTTAGAGGAATAGCTTTCAGTTTTTTCCCATTCAGTATGATGTTATATGTGGAGTTTTCCTATATGGCCTTTACAATGTTGAGGTATATTTCTTATATGCTAGTTTGCTGAGGTTTTTAATTTCAGGGGAAGTTGAATTTTATGAAATGCTTTTTTGCATCTATTGAGATGATTACAGCTCTGGACAACATTTGGAATTTTATTATAAAGTTAAAATATACCTGCCTTTTGACCCAGCACCATCAAATATTATCAAATAAAGATGAAATTTTATGTCCACAAAACGTCTTATGCGTGTATGTACATAACTGCTGTATTTACAAAGCCCAAATTAGAAACAAGCCGAATGTCCAAAAACAATGTATATCCAGTAAAATGGATAAACAATTTCCATCCATACTATGTAATATTACTCAACAAAAAGGAATAAAATGTTGATACAAACAAAAACATGCATGAATCTCATATACATTGTATTGAAAAAAAGATGACAGATCCAGAAAAAAAATACTTAGTCTATAATTTCCACATATATATAATACTCTAAAACAAACAAAATTAATTCCTGGTGTAAAAAATTTAGGAAGAACTTCAAGATATCTTACTAGAGGTATCCAGCATTTGACTCCTCCACCAAGAAGACTCAAAATAGCAAGTAGATAATCACACTTTGAATAGATCATTTAAAGGAGAACATTGGAATTCAACAAAGAAGTTACAGAAAACAACTGAAGCAAGGAAGGAGGGGAAGTGAGGCAGCCTGCTTAGCCAGGACTGGCTGGGGGCCTGAAGAGGCTCTACAATGCAGAAAAATGCTAAATGAGTGTGACTCTAAGCAGTCCACATTCCCACCATGAACTCCTGTATAGCTATGGCAAAGCCCCTAGATACTCATAGGTCCTGGGACTAATATTGGGAGCTGCCTGGAGACTCTGAAAAGGCATTACTTCAGAGAAGGAGCTAACACTGGGTCCCACACCCACCAAGCCCTAAGCAGCTACAACAAGGTGCCATATTGATAGCCCAGATCCCACCAGACTGAGCTCTACCTGGGGTTCCAACAGCCCCTGCATTTCCACATCCCTGGGGGCCCACTGACATTCCCCACCTATGGCTACCACCACATCTGGCTGCTACTGCCAGAGATGAAGCCATTGACAAAGGCCACACTCCCTGCAGCAGCAATATGCCTTTTCACATGCCACACTGACAAACTCCCTTGTTTGCAGCAGACACAGCTGCCACCGGGGCAAAAGTGCAAGTGAAGTACATGCTCCTCAGCCACATACACATGGCTGTTGCCACTGAAAGCAACTCTGCCGTCCCCGGTAGAGGTCTGCAGTCCAGCTGCTACTGGCCCTCACCCAACCATTCTGCCTTGGGCCTAGGTATAACTCCACCCCTTCCTACCACAGCCAGTGCCTTCATGCACCACCAGAAGGTCTGAGGACAGGTCTGCTTGTCCCAGATCTGCTCCCCTCAGTGCCCAATTAGACCACCTCAGAGCCTGGAACCACCCAGCCCAGTGCACCACCATTGGTACCTGAGCAATCCTCTTGGGAGCCTGAGGTCAGGCCCACCCAACCTGTGACTACCACTACACCTTGCAGCCACCCACACAAGCCACCTGAAGGCCTAGGGAATGGTCACCCCGGTCCATTATAGCCACCACCAACATCAGTGCAGACTGCCCAGGAGCCAGAATTTGGTCCTGCTACTCTCCTCCCATCACCAAAACACAACTATTGCCCAGGGGCTCCAAATCTCACCCACCCTGGCCCACTATTGCCTCTACCAGTACCCAAACAAGTCATCTGAAGGCCCAAGAATCAGCCTACCTGAACTGGCTAACACCACTGTCAGCGTACATTACTCTGAAGTCCAAGGACAGGCACACTCTGCTGCCACTGGCACCATGGGGGCTGACAAACAGGCTGACCTAGTGTCTCTGTCTCCAGAAAATCTTTGCTACTACAGCCTCCACTAACAATCACACTGCAGGCCATTGAAGAAATCACAGACACCACTGACATTGTTTACGGTAGAAGAAATCATATGGAGACTGCACTATTGCACATACCCAGAATCAAAAGCAAAATCCCCTATTCAACTAACACAATAGATATATCTTCAGGAAAAATTCCTCATCTATGAAAGAAAATTCAAAAAACTAGAAAAAACAACTGCTACACCATATATGCAGACATCAACATAGGGCCATGAGAAACATGAGAAAGCAAGGAAATATGACACCTCCAGAGAAACACAATAGTGCTTCAGCAACAGATTCCAATAAAAAAGCCTTATGAAATACTGAAAGGAGAATTTAAAATAATCACATTTACAAATCTGAGGGAAACACAAAAGAATAAAAAAGACTACAATGAAATCAGAAAACAATTTAGAGTATAAATGAGAAATTTACCAAAGAGATAGAGATCTTAAAAAAGAATCAAACAAATTCTGTAAATGAAGAAATCATTAAATGAAACAAAAAATTCATTTGAAAGGTTTAATAATAGACTACATAAAAAAGAATTAATTTCAGGACTTGAATACAGGCATTTAGAAATAATCCAATCAGATGAAAATAAAGAAAAAAGAATAAACAAAGCCTATGAGACATAAGAGACAAAATAGAGTGATCAAATTTTCAAATTTTTCATGTCTCAGAAGATGAAGAGAAAATGAAAGGAATAGAAAACCTATTTGAGAAATAATACCTGAAAACTACCCAAATTTAGCAAGAGATTTATACAACCAGATACGGGAAGCACAGAGATCCCTTAAAGGATACCCATAAATGTCTCCACAGCACATTATAGTCAAACTGGCAAAAGTCAAAGACAAAGAAAGAATTTTAAAAACAGCAAGAGACAAGAATCAAGTCATGTGTAAGGAAATCCCTATCAGACTAACAGAAGATTTCTCAGCAGAAAACTTACAGGTCAGAAATGAAAGAAATAATATGGTTAAAGTGCTGAGAGAAAAAAGCCGTCTGTCAGCCAAGGATCTTATACACAGCAAGATTATCCTTCATAAATGAAGGAGCAATAGTCGTTCCAAGACAAGCAAAAGGTTAGGTAATTCATCATTTCTGGTAGGAAAGGTCCTACAAGAAATGCTTAAGGGAGTCCTACATGTGCAACTGAAAGGCTAATAACTCCCACTGTGAAAACACATGAAAGTATAAAACACAATGGCAGAGCAAACACACAAATAAGGAAGACAAAGGATCCAAATGTTACCACGACAGAAAACCACCAAAGCACAATGGTAAATAATAATGGTAAAGAGAGAAAGAATGGAATGATATATATATAAAACAATCAGAAATCAATTATAAAATAATAGAAATAAGCCTTCACATGTGAATAATAACATTAAATGTAAATGGATAAAACTTTCCACTTAAAAGATGTAGACTCTGAATGGACAAGAAAGCATGATCCAATTATGTTCTGCCTATGAAAACTCACATCATCTGTACACATAGAGACTGAAAGTGAATAAGTGAAAAAAGATATTCCATGCAAATGGAAAGCAGTAGTGAGCAGGGGTTGATAAATATATATCAGACAAAACAGATTTTAAGTCCAAAACTGTAAAAAGAAACAAAGAAGATTACTATATAGGGATGAAGGAATCAATTAAGATGATATAATAATTCTAAATATATATGCACCTAACATTGGAGCACCCAGATATATAAATATTATTAGCTTTAAAGGAAGACATAGATTCCAGCACAATAATAGTTGGGGACTTCACCACCCCACTCTCAGTATTAGACAGATGATATATAGACAGAATTAACAAAATAACAGTAGATTTAAGCTGTACTTTGTACCAAATGGACCTAACAGACATTTACAGAATGTTTCATCCACAACTGCAGAGTACACATTCTTCTCTTCAGTACATGAAACATTCTTCAGGATAGGCCATATGTTAGGCCACAAAACCAACTCAACAAATTTCTTAAAAGTCAAAATTATATCAAGGATTTTCTCAGACCACAATGGAATAAATCTAGAAGTCAATAACAGAGGAAACTTTAGAAATTGTACGAATACATGGAACACTACTTGGCCACGAAGAAGGAAGACTTGATGCCTTTTGCAACAATATGGATGGAACTAGAGATCATTATCCTAAGTGAAGTATCTAAACAATGGAAAAACAAACACCACATGTACTCACTACTAAATTGGAAATTAAACAACATGCTCTCGAATGGCCATTAAGTCAATGAGGAAATCAAGGAGGAAATAAAAAATGTCTTAAAACAAATGAAAATCAATATACAATATACCTAAACCAAGAGGATAAAGCAAACATATTGATGAGAGTGAAACTTATAACAATAAACACCTATATCAAAAAAGTAGAAAGATGCCAAATAAACAGCCAAATGATTCACATCAAGAAACTAAAAAAACAAGAACAAACCAAACCCAAAAATAGCAGAAGAAATAATAAAAATCAGAGCATAATTAAACAAAGTAGACTAAAAAAACAAAAAATACAAAGGCTTGACAAAACAGAGTTGGTTTTTTGAAAGCATAAACAAAATAGATAAACTGCTAGTTAGCCTAACCAAGAAAAGAAGACTCAAATAAACAAAATCAGAAATGAAAAATAAGACATTTCAGCTGTGTCCACAGAAACACAAACGATCATCAGAGACTATTCTGAACAACTATGCACTAACAAATTTAAAAACCAAGAGGAAATGGATAAATTCCTGGAAATATACCACCTACCAATATTGAATCAGGAAGAAATAGAAAATCTGAACAGACCAACCTGTTGAATGGGAGAAAATATTTCCAAACTATTCGTCTGATCAAGGACTAATATCCACAACATGTAAGACACTCAAACAACTCAATAACAACAACAAAAAAAACCATTTAAAAGTGTGAAAAGGACATGAATACATATTTCTCAAAAGAAGACATACAAATGCCAACAGGTATATGAAAAAATGTTCACTACTGCTAACCATCAGGAAAACGCATATTAAAATCATAATGATATACCATTTCATCCCAGTTAGAATGGCTATTATTCTTTTTTTTTTATTTTTGTAGCTGCTCACTTGCTCTCAGTCACAGAGGATAGAATGGCTATTATTAAAAAGACAAAAATAGCAGATGTTGGCAGGATGCAGGAAAAAAGGTGTGCTCATACACTGTTGGTGGGAATGTAGATTAGTACAGCCACTATAGAAAAAAGTATAGAGATTTCTCAAAAAAACTAAAAATAGAACTCCTATACAATCCAGCAATCTCTCTACTGGGTATTTATCCTAAGGAAAGGAAATCAGTACATCAAAGGGATATCAATATTTCCATGATTATTGCAGCACCATTCGCAAGCCAAGATATGGAATCAACCCAGGGAATTAACCTAAGTGTTCATCAACACATGAATGGATAAAGGAAATGTGGCATATGTATACAATGGAATACTGTTGGTAATAAAAAATAATGAAATCATGTCATTTGTAGCACGGATGGAACTGGCGATCATTATGTTAAGTGAAATAAGCCATATAGTGAAAGAGAAATATGGCATGTTCTCACTCATATGTAGTATCCAAAAATGTTGATCTCATGGAGGTAGAGAGTAGAGTAACAGATACCGGAGGCTGGGAGGTGTGTGTGGGTGGAGCAGGGGGAGATAAAGACAGATTAGTTAATGGGTACAAACATACAGTTAAATAGAAGGAATAAGTTCCAACGAGTGATAGCAGAGAAGGGTGACCATAGTTAACAATAATGTGTTGTATATTGCAAAATAGCTAGAGGAGTATACTTGAAATATTCCCAATACACAGAAATAATAAATACTTCAGGTGACGGACACACCAAATATCCACACTTAATCATTACACAGTCTATGCACGTAACCACATATCACATGTCCCTCATAAAAATGTACAAAAATTATGTATCAAAAATAAATAAATAAATGGCAAATCTAAAACATCTATAGTAATGGAGAGGTGAAGGCTAGGGGCTTAGGAATAAACACAAAAGAATCTTCTGGTACTATGGAATTGGTCTGCATATCTAATGGGATTATAACACTGGTATATGTATTTATCCAAATGCATTGAATTTTTCACTTAAATTGTTTATATTTCACAATGTGTAAATTTTATCTGAAATAAAAGATTCCTAAGCAAAAAAATGAAATGTCTAAAAATAATTATTACAAACGTTTAGTTAATGGTTACTCATAGAAGGGCAGGAAGGAATTTTATTCTGGAGGGGCACATAGGCATCTTCCTAGTTGCCAGTACATTACATTTTGTAATTCGGATGGGGTTTAAATAGATGTTCTCTTTATAATAATTCTTTGAAATAGACACAAATATTCGCTACACTCTTCTGCATGGAAATTTCAATATTTATTCAAAGTTACACGTTTATATTGAACAATTTAGATTTGCTGATAATTATGCTAATTTTGAAAAAGAAGAACAAAGGTAAATGACTTACCCTTCAAGATTTTGAGCCACATATTACGCAAAACAACAGTATAACACCAGGGAGGTATTGCAACAGGAGTGAACAGACTGACCAATAAAACAGAATAGCTGTTTCTGAGCACAAATAACCTATTATATGATTCACAAAGCATAACACATAGAGGGGGAAGAGAGTAATTTTTTAGGACATTATAATGAAAATACAGCCCACTCTAAAAACATATATAGATGGATACCACAGCATTTGCCAGAGTGGAACCCCAACAGAATTAAAGTTATCAACCAGGGGGATGTCCTTGCAAACTACATGTATTACTCAGGGTTCTCCAGAGAGATAGAAGCCTGACAGAACTCAGAGGGCTGTTGGTGTAAGTTTTAGAGTCCAAAGCCAGAGAGCTTGGAGTTTTGATGTCCAAGGCAGGAGAAGAAAAGTGTATTCCAGCTCCCAGAGAGAGAGAGAGAGAGCAATTAGCCTTTTCTCTGTTTTTGTTCTATCCAGGCCACAAGCTGATTGGATGGTGCCCAGCCATATTGAGGGTGAATCTTCCCCACTTAGTCCACTCAGATGCACATGCTAATCTCTTCTGGAAACCCGTTCCTGTAAGAATTCCTTAATCCAGTCAAGTTGAAATCTAAAATTAACAATACACAGCGTTTCCAGATTCCCTTACCAATTGGATTGTGGTTAGATCCAAGCGATAGGAGATGGTGGAAGATCAGAGAGCAAAAGGAGGTGAGAAGCCCCCACTGCTTTGGGAAGCACCTTCATTAGTGACAATGTCTCCTCTGCTGTTTCAAATCCCACCATCTATCCCATTCCTTCTAGATTCCTCTGAATGACCCTAGCATCCAAACACAGATAACACCAAGTCCTAGATTAGTTCTGCAGTGCTTGTAGTAGCACCTTCCTGCTATTACTGTTGTCTCAGTCATCTTACCACTTCTTGTTTGAATTTTGTAAGTTAGTTTCCCATATTACATTCTCTGTGTTGAATAAAAAAATATTGTGTGCTCTATATGATTTGACATCAATGGGTTGGATTGCCTCATCTTCCTTTATTCAGCGTTCCACGATTATTAATTTGGCACTGAACACGTTCCAGGAACTCTTCAAGGTCATGAGGATGCAACATGAACAAAGCAGACTGTTTTATTTCCCTAGACTTCTAGTCACATAGTGGGGAAATAGATAATAAGCAAATATCTGGCTAGTGGTGCTAAGTAGTGTGGAAAAAATTAAGCAAGATAAAAAGATGGGTGGTGAGAGATGGGTCTAGATTAATGAGTAAGGAGAATGCACAGGAGATGCCTCTTGCACGTGGTAACATTTGACCAGTGAATCAAAAAAAACTGAGGGACTTGAGATAAGCATTTTGAAGATACAAGAAATGCAGATATCCTGGGGTGGAAGTTGCCTGGCATGATTTGAAACATAAAGGCCAGTGTGACCGCAGCCAAGTGAGATGAGGTCAGACAGGTAAAGAGACAGAGGGGACCAAATGTAATGGGCCATAAAGATAAGCTGGTGGGCACGATTCTACAAGAGATAGGAGAGCAGAAACCGGACGTGACAGGACTAATTTGAAAAGATTTACACTAGAATTTATGACGAAGAATGCAAAGGACATTAGTCCAAGCGAGGAACCAGAGTAATGTTGACTTGAGGGCAGTAGGGCTGGTACTTAGGAAAAGTCAGATCGTGGGTGTCAATTGAGGGTAAGGCAAGTTTAAGAATTTGGAGTTCAGAGAATAAATTGTGTTGGCATTATAAATCTGGGAACCTGCTATTAATCTCTTTTTGAAAATGATCCCCGATGTTGAAGGTTGAGCCTAATGGGAGGTGTTTGGATCATGAGGTTAGACGCCTCATGAATAGATTAATGCTCTCCCTGGGGGGAAGGGGTGAGTAAATTCTCAGTCTGTTGGTTCCCAAGAGATCTGGCTCTTAAAAAAAGAAACCGGCATCTCCTACCTCACTCTCTGACTCCCTCTCTCCACATATGATCTCTGTACACGCTGGCTCCCTTGCCTTCCACTTGGAGTGGAAGCAACCTGAGACCCTCACCTGATGCAGGTGCTACTGCCATGCTTCTTGTATGGCCTGCATAACTGTGAGCCAAATAAACCTCTTTTCTTGGAAAAGTACTCAGCCTCAGGTATTCCTTTACAGCAACATGGCACACATTCAGACAGAGCCATTAGTAAATAATTAAGAGAATATATGTAAAGTAGAGAAAGTTTTCAAGAACTGAGCCTTCCAAAACTCCAATCTTTTAAGAGCCAGCACAGAAGACAGAAAGTGCAGCCAAAAATGGATTGGTTAAACAAAAATAGAAAAGTGTCTCGGAGGACAAATAAGAAAACGATTTCCAGGAAGAGGAATTTGTCAACTGTAACCGATGAACATTTGAATATGAAAAGGAGGGGGGAACATTGGGACCTTCCTTATTAGGCACAAATTTGATGATGAATACCTGATAGGATAGCGTTAAAATGTAAATGAAAGGGAAGAAAATGAGAAGGGACTTTTTCCTGTCAATGTTATCAGTTAATACAACAGTGGCTGAGGGAGAAGGGAGGGTCATCGCAAGTTTATTTTGGTTTTTGTTTTTGAAATTGGAGGACATAACTGTCTGTTTCCTCGTCAGGAGTTTGGCAATTGTTGGATGGAGCATATCTAACACTACGGAATTATTTTGCCTGTGTCCTGGGTTTCCTTGCCTCTCCCAAAGGTGGGGAAGGTGCCAGTTCCACACTGATGGGCTGGGAGGTGTGTTCAGGCATGAGGGTCGGATCTTCCTGGAGCGTCTTTCTATGGAGGCTTGCTGAGGAGGCCTCGGTTGTTCGGCAGTCTCGCCTTACTGAAGCTTCTCCAGTGCTTCTGTATGGTTTGTCTCCACTAAGCAAACATGCACGTGAATACAACTGTTGCCTGCTTGTAATATTGAAAAGTGTCAATGAGACCAAAGGAAACAGCTGAGCACAGTAGGAAATCAATGAAAACATCTTATTATAGAAACTTAGATCAAGCCAGCAAAAGCAAAACAGTCAGTAACCATGGGAGGAAAGGCAAGATCGATAGAGGATATTTGTAAGAGCCCATAGGCACACAATCCAGAGAGAGAGAGCAGTGGTGGAGCCCAGTGGGAATTCAACCCCTGCAAGAGAGTGAGTGGCTCTCACTGCTCCTCCATTTGGATAAAACATAAACTTCTCACACTCACATTAAAGAGCCTGGGCTTCTTTTGTCCTACAAATAATCATAGAGTCTATGAAATTAAAGAAACCTCGATGGAGTGAGAATTTTACAGGTGGGAGTCTGTATGACTATGCATAGTTTCCTAATTACCTTGTTCATCCTTGGCCACCAGGCTAGTCTTTCCTGCTAGGTTTTGTTAGGGTTTACACCATGTTCACATTTTACTGTCCCAGTCAACTAAATGGCACCTTACAAGACTTCCCCCTCTTACATTTTCCCTGTAAACCAAGGGAAGTAATACCCATCTCACAGGATCATTGTGAGGAATAAATGACAGAGGCACAAAAAGCACCTCCCCAGTGCTTGGCACATAAGAAGTACCAATATGTTACTAGCAATCATGATTGCCATTATTGATACTTCTTTCTCTGCATGTGCCTTCATTTCCCCATTACTCTAGGGATGAATTACTGTTTGGTCTATGGAGCATTCATTCCCATTCCATTTTGTTTTTACACTGGGTCACCATGGTAATTACTAATTTCTTCTCCTTAAGTTTTCTGTTTCCTGGGAGATTTGGGAGCTGGACACAATGATTTCAGCTTATTCTCTCCCAGCCATTCTGACTCTAGATATACCTTTATTATTTTTCAGCATGAAATCAATCATTGGATTTATTAGAAGAAAATTAGTCAATTAAAGTGAGTAACAGACTTGTCTTTGGAGTTAGACCACCTTGCTCCACATTCTGGGTCTGTCACTTATACTCTCTGTATTCCCTGGCAAGTTACTTAATGTTCCTCTGTTTCTCAGCGGTAAAAAGTAGACTGAGCGCTAACGGAAGAAACACAATACAACTGCTTATAGCTGTATTGACTCAGAGAATAGTCAGCTGTAATTATTATTATTTATATCATTTTACTCACATGACTCTGAATGGTTTGCCTTGCTGGAAGTTTCACTTCTCACTATTTCTATATAGCATCAGTAAGTTTAGTAAAACAGAAATTCGATTGTATAACCCCAATATGGGTTGAATCGTGTCCCTCCAAAATTCCTATATATAACTATAGTTGGAGAGAAGTTAAAATGAGGCCCCGTGAGTAGAATCCTAATCCCATATGACTGGTGTCCTTGTAAGAAGATGAGGAGACACCAGGGAAGCCCACCCATAGGGGACAGGACACATGAGGATGCGACAGGAAAGCAGCCATCTGCAAGCCAAAGACAAAGGCCACGGACGAAATCAAACCTGTTGACACCTTGATTTTGAACGTCTAGCCTCCAGAACTGTGAGAAAATAAATTTCTGTTTTCAAGTGGCCCAGTCTGTGGTATTTTTGTTATGGCAACTTTAGTGAACTAAAACATTACCCTTCCTAACACTGCACAGTGGCACCTGGTGGTTCTTGAGCTCTCTCCTTCTGAACTGATCCATCAAAGTCATTTCCTAAAAGAGAATCTTTGCAGGCTGGACAGGAGTTTTCATTTTAAGATTCCATAGGTGATAAATTTCAGATTCCAGAATAAGACACTCTACTCTGCGGAATAAATTCTAGGGGGTTTTTTTAAAAATTTAACTATCTTCTCCCGTTACTAACCTATATGTTCTTTAGCTTCTAGTATTTGAACATCCCGTAGGTGCACAGTTAATGCCATGGCCTTTTACTGTAATTGTGTACGTATTGTCCTCTCATGCAGAAATTTTCTCTTTTCCATTCTTCATCTACTGCTTCGTTGTCTCTAGAATCTTCCTTCCAGAGTAGGCAAAAGTTAATTTCTATAGGGGTGACTGACCTTCTTCACTGCATCTACCTAGAAATGATGATAAAACATTTTTTCTTTAATTCTTCCACAGCACATGGTGTATCTTCTTTATACTTATCTATGACATTCTAATATCATTTCTTATGTAGCTATTCCTTGTTAACTGAGACCTTGTCACATTGACCTCATGTTTTATTTATAAACTTATAAATATATATATGAAATATATAAATAAGTAGCATTGCTTTTCATAGCTGTAGCAGCAAAAAGTCCAAAATGTTATTTGAACAAATCAATAAATCTAGTGAAATAAACTATTACATAAAGTGCTTTGTCCTGACCAGGCATGGTGGCTCACACCTGTAATCCCAGCACTTTGGGATGCTGAGCATGGAAGATCCCTTGAGACCAGGAATTCAAGACCAGCCTTGGCAACACACGAAGACCTTGTCTCAACAAAATATTTGAAAATTAGCCATACATGCTACCTTGCACCTGTAGTCCCAGCTACTCAGAATGCTACATGACAAGACAATCGATGGAGGCTAGGACTTTGAATTACAGTGAGGTATGATAGTGCCACTGTACTCCATGCAAAGCAACAGACTGGACAATAAATTGAGACCCCATCTCTCAATAAAAAGCACTATTTCAGCCAGGCGCGGTGGCTCACGCCTGTAATCCTAGCATTCTGGGAGGCTGAGGCGGGAGGATTGCTTGAGCCCAGGAGTCTGAGGTCGCTGTGAGCTGGGCTGATGCCATGGCACTCACTCTAGCCCAGGCAACAAAGAGAGACCCTGTCTCGAAAAAGAAAGCACTATTTCCATCCTCTCTTTGCCACTTCAAAAAATGTAAAATGTCAATCATATGATTTGAACTGAAGCAAAACTTCAGTTACCAAAAGCCAACATTTGCATCCAACATTCCACTTTGTTTTATTTTAACTAAGAATAAGTAATTTTCATTAACTTTTAGTCAAACTTCAGTCCTTTCCAAGAAAAAGCTGTGGTCTCTGTTCTTTGCACAAAACATCATAAAGCCATTTGCTTTTAAGTCTCCAATATCCCTTAAAGGAAAAAAATGGCAGACCACTGAAAAAGTATATTTTAGGTTGTGTGGAGATTTCAGCTACCTGAAAGTTCACTGTGGACTTCTCAGGAAGCTCAGAGGTCAGGATCCTTCACAGAGTAGTCCTTTAAGCGGGTTCAGTTGTCAACAGCTAAAGGGCTCTTTGACAAATAATTACATCCGTAACTTCACTGAAACTTTCTAGCTGCCTAAACTCAAAGGCCTTTGGGAAACTTCTACTGCTCAGCTGCAGTGTTGTGGCCAGATCGATTGAGAAGAAAGTGGTGTCAGGATCAACACGGGATTACTGTGCTTAGTGGAAGGGAATCTTTTCTCCTTCTGAACTGATCTCCATAAGGTCACTGTGTTTCCTCTTGGGGATCACCTGTTCAGCCTCAATGACTTTTGAGGTGCTCCTGGATCAAGTTGGTGCCCTGGGGAGATTCCAGATTCTTCAGCTGGCTTTCTGGTGTATTGTCAACATCCTGCTGTGCGTTCATATTCTGTTCGAGAACTTCACTGCAGCCATCCCCGGTCATCGCTGCTGGGTCCACATCCTCGACAATGACACTGTCTCGCACAATGACACCGGGACCCTCAGCCAAGACATTCTCCTGAGAATCAGCATCCCACTGGACTCCAACCTGAGGCCAGAGAAGTGTCGTCGCTTTGTCCATCCCCAGTGGCAGCTCCTTCACCCAAACGGGACCTTCTCAAACACGAGTGAGCCAGACACAGAGCCCTGTGTGGATGGCTGGGTGTATGACCGAAGCTCCTTCTTCTCCACCATTGTGACTGAGGTAAGAAGGCTTGGGTTCTCCTTATGTGACCGAGGTGTTTGGAGGTAACACAGAGAATGCAATTGCTTTATACACTTAGTCCCCAGATGGGTAGTGAAGTCAGCCCTCTCTTCATTCCTTCAGCAGGTAGCAATTGTTTATCTACACTACAATGCAGTCAAGTGTACAAATATTAAGGCTAATGAATTGAACAAACTAAACATAAACCTGCTATTATATCATTAAATCTAGTGAGAAAGACCTATGATTTTTTTTTTATTTCAGGATATGATTTTTTAAATAATTGAAATAGTCTTAGGCAAATCTTATGCTAGGTCAGTGGTTTTCAATACTCATTGCAAAACTGATATGCAGAGCAAGTAAACCAGAACCTCTTAACACAGGACCCAGGCACCAGTATTTTTGAAGGTCTTCAAGTGATTCAATATGTGACCAAAGACGAGAATTATTGTAGTAGTTGAATTCACAGTGAAGAGAAGCCAAAGGCAGGGACCTTATGTTACCTACATGATGAGGGTGGCCTTCCTGGAAAAATTACAAAGTTTTTGCATATAGTTTTTTAAAGGAAATATTTTATTTTTGTTCTCTGCAAGTTTTCAATCATATACTCCAAGAATGTATATCAGTAAATGCAATAAAAGGAGTTGGAGTTGGTGGTATGAAGGGTAAATGAATAAAGACATGTAGTCTCATGGATACAGGCTGTTGGAAGGTTATGAGGTGAGAGCAAGACCCAGCTGCTTTTGAAGAGTTGAAATAAGTTCAGTATTTTCAGAGTGTGGGCCAGCAGAGGAGAGTGGCTGTAATGAAGCTGGAGATGGGGGCAGGGCCCTCATAGCAGAGGGTTGTGCTCATCCTATGTAGGACTTTGGAGTCAGTTTCCACTAAAGGGCTCAAACTCTTCTCCAACTCTGCTGTGCTGCTTTCCTTCTCTTCCAGTGGGACCTGGTATGTGAATCTGAGTCACAAAGATCAATGGTTCAGTCCCTATTTATGGCTGGGTCGCTTCTGGGAAGTCCGATATGCGGCTATCTTTCAGACAGGTGAGTGTCACCTCACTTTCTTTTGGGATGTTTATCAGATGATATATTTGTTCCTTTATTTTAGAAATATTTGCTGAGCTCTGAGTACTTTGCATTGTGGTATGTACTGACCTCTATTTCTGACTCCAGGAAGCTCCAAATGGGTAAGAGTGTTTGGTAAGTGAACTGGAAATTATAGTTTGGTATAATAAACCTGTTCATTGTACTGCATAAAGGAGCATATTAAAAAATCAAAATCAGATTCAACAAAGTTTCAGGAAGGGATTTTCGGAGCAGATTATAAAATTTGAGGTTTTTGAGTAAGAGTTAATCGAATACTAGGGTTTTGAGAAAGAAGGTAGCTGCATGTTTGAAAACACAAATATCTGAAGTAGTGTTATTGGCCTTGGCAGTGATATGAACCACCTAGACTTGTGAAGTAAATGATTATGGACACTATTAGACTGGTCATCGTTTCATGCCTGCAGTGTAAGTCCTCATGTGCAGTGAGAGTCACTGTTATAAAATCTGCATCACTAATTCAAATAACAGAATGAATCATTGAATGAATGAATGTAGTAGTCTACTGAAAAATGTGAAAGAATTAATCTTTCTTAGATCACAGGTCTAGGTTAATAACCATCAACAGTAGAATGAAAAAAATACATTGTGGTATATTCATATTAATTTCTACTCAGCAATGAGAGAGAACAAATTATTGCCTCATGTGACAACATGAAGGAAAGGTTATATGACATTGGATTTCATAGTGTGTGATTTTAATTTTTATAAAGATCAAAACAGTTAAAATAGTCTATGGTGGTAACGTAATAATATTTGATATCTTTGGTGGGAGTAGACTAGGAGAAGGCATGACATGGACTTCTTGTGTGAAAGCGATGTTCTATTTTTTGTCTAGGACTGGTTAAATTAGCATATTTATCTTGTGAAAATCATTAAACTTGTATGTATTTGATATGTGCACTTTTTGTGTGTACCTTAAACTTCAGTGAGATTCATATGGAATATAACAAGTGGGAGGTGACAGTGGGGTAGATGGATTGTTCAGCAGGAGTTAATAGTGGCAGCCAGGTGACCAGCTGTAGAAGGATCGATTTCAATGATCACAGCTCAGATCTCTATGATGCCTCTATCAGATCTAACACAGTAAGTGGTACCGGTCTGTGTCCTGTTAGGAGCTGGCCCACAGAGCTCTGCCTCCACCACCGAGTTCCGCCCTTCCCCAACCCATCCATGGAAAAATTGTCTTCCATGACTCTGGTCTCTCGGGCCAAAAAGGTTGGGGACCACTGCTTTAGAAGACAGTAAAGGAACTTTACAGTTTATCAAGTTCAACTCATTAAATGAAGGAAACTATGCATTATTGACAAATAACCACCAAATTTATGTTAGAAATCCTTTGAGAATGTGCAGCTTAGTCCTTTAAAATGAGTCATCTGCTAGCATTTAACTCTTATTAATATCACACGTTTCACCCATACACCAGGTTAATCTTTGCTTTCTCAAGCTTCAAATTTGTTTCCCTATTTCTTCCCCCAAGACTTACGTGACACTCGACCATATTCCACTGCACTTCGAATAAAACTCACGTTTCTTTCAAATCCTACCAGATCTGAGATTTAGCCCGTGTGTCCCCCTCTTACCTGATCCACCCCCTTCATTTCCTGGCAGTCTGCAAAACACCAGGCTGGTTCCCATCGCGTAGCATTTACACTTGCTGTTTCTTCTGCCTATCATCTCCCTTCCCTGCACACTGCTCAATCCACGCCTTCTAATTATTCATATTCCAATGTCAACTGCTCAAATATCTCTTCCCTGACTCCCTATCTAGGGATGCCTTCACCCAAGTTACTCTCATTTCATTTCCCAACCTACATTTTTAAGAGCAATTTAAACCTTTTAAATGTCATACTCTCATAAATGGTAGCAAGACCCATTTGGGAGGCTATTGAAATAGTCCGGAGGAGAGATCATAGGAGTGTAAATTAAAGGAGGATCCATTGAGATACTAATAAGTAGTTGGATTTGGCAGATGTTTTAGAGGTAGACTGAATAAGACTTGCTGGTGGTTTAGATTCTTTTCCACTATTGAGGGACTGCTAGGGAGAGAAACAGAAGAATCCTGGGGATATAGGCTTTTGGCCAGATATAATTAGTAAATTCTGAAGACACTATAAAAGATGAGAGAGGACTATGGAAAAAGTAAATTTGGGGGAGAAAGTCAAGACTTGACAAATTGCATTTACCTATTAGATATGCATATGTGGTTATAGGTAGGTGGTTGTATATATTGATATAGGGTCACCAAAGAGGTCAAGGCCAGATATAATAACTTGCAATTTTTTAGCATATAAATATTTTCATAGCTAAGAGAGTGAGAGAGGTAACTCAGGAAAGAATGTAGATAGTGACCAGTGATATCCAGTAGATCCAACCCTACCTAAGGCAAAAACTAACCAAGGGATCACCATTTTACATCACTGCGGCTGCCACTGGCATTCTCTCACCTGATTACTCAAGTTTCCCAGCATTGACTTCTTTCATTCATATTTCAAATCCCTCTGAATTCACATATTCTGCACCATGCGACATCGATCTGTGCCTTTACTCCATTTACACTTGCATTCACTTTCACTTTAACCTAAGGTCTCATCATTAATTCAAATCAAGACCCACACAACTTTTTTATTCTGGGTTTCACCTCTCTTCCTCTTCCTCCTCCTCTAATGAGAAAATGCACATGAGGCTTCTGTACTTATCTTTATCAAACACCATTTTCATCAGGCCTTACTATATTAGTTGTAATCATTAGCTGCCTGAAACTTCAATCGGTTATCACAGCAAAAGGGTAATCCTCATGGGTGTTTCAGACACATACGGTAGGGTGACCCTACTGGGCACCCGTCTTTCAGGCAGTGGCTCGGGGAATCAGGGCCATCCATTTAGGACCCTAACATCTATGAGACAGAGTGTAGGAACACAATGGACATTTCATGGTCAGGCCTGGAATTGACATACATCACAGCCACACCCATTTAACCCAGTTATAAGTCCCTATGGTAACCTACAATGAATTATGAGAAATGTTGTCTTCCTGTAGGCGTTAAAAGAAGGAAAGGGATGGTCAGCATCTAGCCAGATTCTGCAACAACTGTATGTTTAATGAAACAAAAAGGTTAAATTACTCATTGTCATCATTTATGGTGCAGTGACTTCATAGTTCATGCGTTCAAGCAAGGCCTCTTTCCCATACTTGTAACTATTTGTGCGTATTTCCATTTCCCCACTCCCACCCTTCACCATGGAGAGCTTTACTATGTGTTTACTATTAATCTCTTTATTTGTACATACTGCAAAACTTTTAATATCTTTGTGTGTACAGGCATTTTAATTTACATCAAAGGCATGATGCTAATTTATCTAATCTCTTTCTTACCCTTTGCCATTCATTCACCACTAAATTTGGAGATCTGTTTATGAGTTTGTGTGTAGATCTAGTCTGCTGCTTCAAACTTCTCCTCAGCTCTCCATAGGGAGCCTGGGTATGTTTTTCCCATTGTCACTCCCAGTGACAGATTCCCTGATTCCCACAGCATCCCTAACACCACACCATCTCTAATATTAACATCTTGATGTATGTGTCTTTACTATGAGAATTTTTTTATGAATAGGCTTTAATTTTCGTAGCAGTTGTACGTTAACAGAAATATTGAGTAAAAGCACAGAGAGCTCCCGTATACTCCCTCTCTCAAAGTTTCCCGTATTATTGCTATCTTGCTGTAGTGTGGTGAATTTGCTGCAATTGATGGACTAGTTTTGATATGTTATTGACTAAAGTCCATAGTTTACATTATGCGACACTCCTTATGTTCTACAATTTGGGGATTTTAGCAAAAGCATAATGTCACATATCCACCGTTAGACTCTCTCCCTATAATTCCCTGTGCAACACCTATTTGTCCTTCCCTCTGAACCCAGACAATCACAATTATGAGAATTTATTAAGGATATATAGATTATGTGTGTTTTCATTACTTAGATTCCCAATGATCACCTCCCCATCATGTCCTATGTCACATATCTTTTTTTTTTTTGAGACAGAGTCTCACTCTGTTGCCCAGGCTAGAGTACTGTGGCATCAGCCTAGCTCACAGCAACCTCAAACTCCTGGGCTCAAGCGATCCTACTGCCTCAGTCTTCCGAGTAGCTGGGACTATAGGCATGCACCACCATGCCCGGCTAATTCTTTCTATATACATATATTTTTAGTTGTCCAGATAATTTCTTTCTATTTTTAGTAGAGACGGAGTCTCGCCCTTGCTCAGGCTGGTTTTGAACTCCTGACCTTGAGCGATTCACCCGCCTTGGCCTCGCAGATCATATATCTTTTTAAAAAGAATTTTATTCTATTCTGATTGTATCATAAAAATTTAGTAATAAAACTTATGTTGTATAAAGGCTCAGAAAGTTAAACATTCTATAAGACCCATAATGACTTACGTATACTGCTAAAGTGACAAATGGCACAGAACAGGTGTCTAAAACTAGAGTTTGCTCATGTGTTACTATTGGGAATTCAGTATCAACTCATGTAACTTAGTCAAAACTGACTCCAGACTTGGTCCCCTTCCTGCCACTCCACGACACACATAATTCTCTTTTCTTTCTGCTTATCTTTCCCTTCTTTGTTCCTGTTGCTCTTTCTCCCCTCATCCTCTCCTCTGTGGAAATTTCTATCAGTTCCTGCACTGAGAGGAACAGTGGGTGAATTGTATTCTCCTTGAGCTGAAACTCATTTCCCAAGCACTAAAACGCAGACACAGCTGAGCATGGCCATTGTACGGTCTATCTGCAACTTTCATTGACTGTCTTTTCTCTCTTCCATTTAAGGAAGTTTAGCCTTTACCTTGAGAGTGCAGAGGCCCAAACACGGATCTGATTTCAAGCCTCGGTGCTCTAAACACAACGCACAAATCCACTATCCTAAATGTGTATGATTTTGTAACTAATATTCTTTACAACTTCCCATTTCATCTTCTTTTATACAGTATCACAGGGCATCAGAGTCCTCATGGTGACAGTTTGGTGTGAGAGCTTTGACCACACTGTCATACTGAGAAATAGGGAGGGATGGATCTCTGATTTCTGGTGTAGACTAAAAAAATTATTCCACCAGGTGTCAAGTGCAATGTTCCACTCATTAAATATTAATCCTAAATTTCAGGATGTGTCCTCTGTGTCAAGTTTTCCATATATTATTTTTGCGCCTAAATTATCTTACCTGGCATAATATTTCTTAGGTTTGGACGGAAGATCATATGCAGCTGGTGCTTACTCCAGCTGGCCATCTCTGACACCTGTGCAGCCTTTGCTCCCACCTTCTTCGTTTACTGCTTACTACGCTTCTTGGCAGGGTTTTGTGTCATGACTATTATGGGAAACAGCTTTCTTCTCGGTAAGTCAATAATAAGTCTTTCATTATCTCTATAACTTGAATTGGCCTTGAAATTACCCTCTGTCTGATATTACTGTTACCATATATGTTTTCTTCCAGTGTTAGAGTGGATCAATCCCCAGTCACGATCTATGGTTGCAACGCTGCTATTATGTGCCTCCGGTATTGGGCAGATATTCCTGGGAGGACTGGCTTTTGTCATTCAAGACTGGCGCACACTGCAACTGACTGCGTCTATACCCATGTTTGTCATCTTTTTATCTTCCAGGTATGGACAATCTCCATTTTCTTGCCTATATGGGAGATTATGGTGGGAACAGAGAGGAGAATCCTGACACTTGAGATCTGTTCACTCCCTGGTTTTGTCCTGAGTTGTCAAAACATTCCCAAATCATCTCCATCACATAATATTTCCCTAGCTAAATCAATAATATATTGACAAACAAATCTCAACTGTAATTGAGATTTGATAAAAGGGAAGGACAGAATGTGGGCCAAATCAAAGACTAAAGCAGCCTGCACTCACTGCTCTCAAGGAGAGGATCAAAACTTTCAGGAAGTTCATCCATGGGTGGGCCATATAGGAGCAAGCATTGTGAGTCACCAGAGAATCCACGGGAGGTGCCAGAAGTGGGGGAGAGAGAGGCAGGGTGATAAGCTCGGCAAGATCGCAAGGTGACTGGGGAAAGAGTTCACAAGTGGGGAAAGTTTAGGGAATAGATCCTGGGGCTCCACGCTTCCCCAGCATGAACTGTATCCCAAGCTTTGAGGGGACTCCCCGACCACAGCATGCCTTGGAACAGATCAGGGAGCTGCTTGAAGACTGTGCAGCAGCATTGCACAGAGAGAGAACACAGTGGCATCCTGCCAACTCTGGTCTCAGGTCGCTGCAACAGACACCACTCTGCACTCTTGCTCTAGAATGCCCGGTCTGCAGAGGGATCAGCTCCACTGCAGGAAACTCCCCATTTCCCCTGCCAGGCTAAGAAAGGAGCAAGGAGGGGTGCATTCTCATATGCACTGAGACTGAGTGCTATGCACTCCCCTAACCTTCCCACTGGCCTCCTCCCAGAGATCCAGGCAGAGCAGGCACCTACCACCCTTCGGCATCTGCTGCTGCAATCTCACCAAATCCATAGTGCCATTGCCACCCCTGAGTAGCACCAGAGCACCTGCCACAGGCAGAGCTGTGCAGAGGGAGAGCCCCAGCCACAGCAACTCTTCAGTGGGGCTCATGACACCTGCAAGACTTCACCCAGCCATTGCAGTTCAAAAAGCCACCCTGCAACTGCCAAAGACCTGCAAGCTATCCAGGCATCAGTCAAGGCCCCCTAGCTTTCCAAATGCCTCCCAAGGTCTTGCAAACCATGCAAGCACCCACCAAGGTCCCATGACAAGCCCTGCCTCTGGCTGCAGTCCTGCCACACACCTAGGCATTCACAAATGTCCAGTGAACCATCTCACTAGCAGGAGTGGTCTCACAGTGCACCCAGTCACCTGTGAAGGCCCCGTAATCTGTCCAGCTGCCTGCCAAAGTCCCCTGACCCATAGGGTCACTCACCAAATCCCGCATTCCACCAGGATTCCTATGAAGGTCCCGCGACCCATAGAGGTGACCACCAATGACTCAGGATGCATGCAGGCAATAGCCAATGTCCCACAAGCCATCCAGGTGCCCGCCAAGGCCACTCAATCTGTCACTTCAACCAATATAGTCCCACGCCCAGCCATTTTCTTGCCAAAGAACCACAGCCAGTGCAGTTGCCCAACAAAGTTCCAAGACAAGCACAAACATTGGCCAAGGATCTACAGCATTCCCAGGCACTGATCAAGGTCTAGTGATCTCACCCGTCATCGGGTGCAGTGGTGTGATGCGTCCAGGTGCCGGCCCAGGTCCTGTGAACCTGCCGGCTGCTGGTGAAAGTCACAACACCCGCCTCTGTGGACAGGGATTTGCACAACCCTGTCAAGTGCTTCCAACAGGACCTGAGGACCAACCCACAAATCTGAATAGATATCTCCCAGCACAGGCTTGGACTGTGACGGGCACAGGAAAATGGGCCGAGAACAAGGTTCATTATAGGCCCTCAGTGCATCTGCCAATCTCTCACTGGGTCAATCCTCTAATGTTGGACACAAAAGTGTTATCTAGGCACCTCTTCTTTTTCTCATTAAGTGGGATTGTTCCCAGCAAAAGGGAACAGGTATACTACAAACGTACCAACCCTGACCTGAGAGAAAGATTTCAGATGAGAAGAAACCAGCAAAAGAATTCTGGCAATATGAAAAAACACCCTCAAGTGATCATGACAGATCCACACTAATGGGCACCAATTAAAAAGAAATTATCAAAATGTCAGAAATGGAATTCAGACTATGGATGGCAAACAAGAGGAATGGGATTGAAGAGAAAGTTGAAAACCAGTACAAAGAAACCAAACAAATATTTCAGGACATGAAAGGAAAATATGAAAAACTCATTAAAGATATAGACAACATAAGAAAGGACATAAATGAACTTAGAGAAATGAAATACTCATTTAAAGTATCACAAACTACACCAGAAAGCTTCTACAATAGGCAAGTAGAAAAAAGAATCTCAAAGTTTGCAAATGAGGCTTTGAAATAACTAAGTCAGTCAAACACTCAAAAAAAAAGAATAAAGAAGAATGAACAATCACTCAGAAAAATATGGGACTACATGAAAGTAGCCAGTATATGAATTATAGGTATCCTGGGGGGAGAAGACGAAAAAGCAAAAAGCATGCAATGTGGGGAACGTGGCCAGTGCTCCCCACAAAAAACCGGGTCCCTTTGGTAGAGTTGCAAGGGATAAGAAAATAATAGAGAAAAATGGAAAATGGAAAAAATAAAAGAATATACTGAGACAAAGATATAGTTTTATAAAGTT
>CAUYSK010021998.1:0-16241 GCA_963575035.1 Avahi laniger | reverse complement strand
TGGATATTCTTGTTGCTGTGAATAAACAGTTGCAAAGACTAAACTATTAAGAAATCAGTAAAACTAAATACAAATATTTCAAAGGCATCACATTAAAACAAGCTCCCTGTGTTTTATTGATATGCTTTTAAACATAAATTTGATTCTAGTTGATTCAAAGGCTCTGAATATTATCTTGCCAATGTGTGTCAGGAGGAAGTGGGGGGGTGGATTGCTATGCATAAAGTAAAGGAAAATAAAATTCTGCCAGTGTGTTTGATCCTTTCTTTTAGTATGTTTTTAAAATTTTTACTACAATATTTTAATAAACATCACACCCTTTCATAGGTACCCTTTAATAGGTGAATGAGAAAAGAAACTGTGTGCATTAATACAATGGAATATTTTTCAATTATTAAAAAAATACACAATCCATGAAAAAACATGTAGAAACCTTAAATGCATATTGCTAAGTGAAAAAACCCAGTTTGAAGAGAATAAATACTATATGATTCCAATTATATGATTTTTTGGAAAAGGTAAAATTATCGTGATGATAAATGGATCAGTGGTTGCAATGGGTTGGGTGTGGAGGTATTGGATAGGCAAAGCACAGAGGATTTGCTTAGGGCCGTGGAACTATTCTGTATGATACTGTGATGGTAGGCACATGACACTCTGAATTTATCAAAACCCATAGAACTTCACAGCATAAGGAGTGGACCTTAATGTTGCCAAATTGAAAAATATAAACATTATTTAAAAGTCTGAAGGATCCAGAGCTAGAATGAAGAATGTAACAACACAATCTAACTTTATGAAACAATCTCACTGGGGGTTGGGGATGGGGGAGAGAATAAGGGGATTTGTGAATGAATGGTGTCCTTATGACTAAAAGCTAAAGGAACTGCACTGTACTGCAGTTGACAAAGTTGATTCCCATCGGGAACAGGTTAACAATCCTGATACTGCTTTTTCTGAACAGAACAAGTATACTAGAACTTAACAAGTAAGTAAATGGAAGGTGGAAGGAATGAGTCAAATGTCTCACTGTTGGAGTGGGAATTTACAAATAGGTAAGGAGAGGAAGGTAGAATAGTCTATATGGTAATGGACTAGAGTTGGAGAGATCAATAAGAACTCTTGTTTAGCTTAATATAGATACAGATGGTTAGATACAGAAATATTTACACATATGTTTACACACATGGGTAAGTGTGGGTTCAAGAGTTAGCATACACATATTTGCTTACACTGTCATTGAAGAGGACCTAGAAATGATGACACTTCAGTAGTGACAAGCACACCAACACCTAGATATAGCTTTCCAATACCCTTTTCCAATATTGGAAAATAGAGCTCCTCAGAGAAATGGCTTATTCTAGGATTGAACAGGAAAGATAAAAATGAACCTGGAGAATCTCGTAGTGCCATAAAGTAAGGAAGTGTTCTAAAACATACACTCACACACACATACACACACAAAACCCACAGTGTTGGGTGTATGTCAAAGGGGCACAAGAGTCAACAGAAAGAGTTTTCAATGGCCAGAGCTGAAAGAAATTGAGCAAGAAATTTAATAGAGATGGATTATAACCCAGAGTAAAAAATAAATACCCATGAGTTTATACTGACATTAATGAATTTTTGAATAAATACATAAATGAAGAAAAATAGGCAGATCTCCATGCAGAATAATCGCAAATCATTTATGTGGATCCTCTGATGTTAAAGAGATAGGGCATAGATTTCCACTCCTTACGCATGGGTTGCACACAGTAACTTCCTTCCAAAAAGTACAGCATGGAAGAAGAAAAACAGAATAACTTTTATAGTAGAATAACCTGACAATCATTACCTTAGCCAGGTAATCAAAGTCAGCATCAATAGTGACAATTAATGTTGATAGTAGATACTGTTGATGTGAAGTAATGATGCTTTCCATCAAATGGCACTTTATGTCTGTGATCTACCACCAAAAGTCTCATATTTAATTATAATAAAAAGAAAAAGATTAAATAAATTCCAGGTAAGGGACATTTTACAAAATCCCTGACCAGCATCCCTGAACCTGTCAATGTCATCAATAAGAATGAAAATTTGAGAAACTGTCACAGCCAAGAGGAGCCTAAGCAGACATGATGAGCAAATGTCATGTGATAACCTCAATGGAATCCTAGAACAGCAAAAGTATATTAGGTAAAACATAAGGAAATCTGAATAAGCTATGGACTTCAGTTAATGTTAGTGTATCAATATTAGTTCATTAACTATAAAAAATATGTCATATAATGTAAGATGTTAATAGGGGAAACCAGGTGTAGGATATAGTGGAATTCTGTAATATCTCTGAAATTTTTCTGTAGATCAAAAATTGTTCTAAAATAGAAAGGTAATTTTAAAAATCTAGTCTGTCCTCTTTAACATATTAACAACGAAATACTCTGAACAAGTAAATACTTGACACTTTCTTCGAAACATGATTTAATTAAAATTTAAAATAATATGCTACCTTTTTTTCACTTTCTTTACTATTTTTTTTTACAGACTTAAAATATTGTCAGTTGACCTAATTATTAGCACAAATTGAGCCAGCTCTTCCCTAATGCTAAATTCATTTCTCTCCAAGGACAGGCACTTTTATGAGAAGTTCATTAACAATTTCCTTTCACTAAGTTTAAAGCTCATATGTAAGTTTTTCTATCTTGTATATGCAAAACCATGACAGGTACAAAAGAAGAAAATAATGGGATGTGTGTGCTACTCATCAGCTTTGGTGTGACAACCACCTTTCCACCTCAGGAGAGGCAGTGTTTGAAGGACAAACATGATTCTGATGAAATGGGGTTGAGTCATTATATTTATAAATTTTATTAAGCACCTACAAGACTCCTTCTAGGCACTCTGCTCTTTAGAAAAGTAACTCACCTATGTTCTAAATATTTCCTGTAAGAGATGTATGTAATTCATATCTTCAATGGATATTAGTTGAATGCTTAATATGTGCCAGCCAATTCTACATGATGGATGAATCAGTGAAAAGAACAAATTAAAATCCCAGCCTGTGTGGCTCTTACACTGTTATGTATTCTTCATTATGAGCTATTTTATATACAGCTTTTGAAATCAAGAAGTTAGGACAAATAATAGCACTTTAAGTTTTGACAAATCTGCATTTCTAGCCTTCTTGGAATCCTACTCATAAGAGAAATGAATAATCAAAGCTTCTTACTCTAGAATATAATATGTTAAAAATATCTAAAGCAGTAAGAATTCAAAAGTGAGAAAAGGTAACAATAGGTTTATTGTGTGGTCTGTAAAGAATATATTTTTTTAAAACAGTATTTATTCTCTTCCTCTTTCTCTTTCTAAATTTTGCAATATCCTTTATTTTCTTAAAGTATGTTTTAGTGAGCAATTATTGAATATCAATATCAGGTGAGTTTGGTACTGGACACTTGAAATAAAGGACAAATATTAAGATTTATATATGATTTCTTCATCAGAAATTTTATGAACTTATCAGAACTATTTTATTTTATTGTATATTAAAAAGAATTAGTTATAAAGCCTATCCTAAATATTTTGGGGGCCAAGAAAAAAAGACAAATGAAGTCTCACATATCACATGTCTCAAATTTAAAGTTACAATCAATATAAATTATACTTAAATTGCAAAGTTTTATTTCTTTACCTCAACAAATACGACTTGAAAACATTAAGCTGAAAAATTTGTTGTTATGGGCTACATTGTGTCCCTTCCCCCAAAAGAAAGGTATATTTCTGCCTCACCTGTGTATGTGATCTTATTAGGAAAAAGGGTCTTTCAGATGTAGGTCATTACTGTGGTCCTTAATCCAATATTACTGGTGTCTTTATGAGAAAAGAAATATAGACACGGACAAATAAGGAAAACATGTGGGGACCCAAAAACACACAGATACGGAACAAAGATGGACATGTGAAGATGACTGCAGAGATAGGAGTTATGCTTTCACAAGCCAAGGAATGCTAGCAGAAGCCAGAAGAGGCAAGAAAGAAGCTTCGCCTAAAAGGTCTGGAGGGAGCCTGACCTTACGGATATTTTGGTTTCAGATTTCTAGTCTCCAGAACTGTGGGAGAAGAAATATCTGTTGTTTTAAGCCACCTGGTTTATGGCATTTTGTTAACATCAATCCCTGGAACAAGCAAGTGTGAAACTATAATTTTTTAAATGACAAAAATTTAGCACCATATCAAACACAACTGGATATAATTATTTTTGTACAAGCTCAGTTCTGCTAATGGGCAGATGAAAGAAGGAATCAAAAGGAATTTAAAAGTTTTAGCATCATAGCTCACTTTTTGTTGCTCTGACAAAATTTGAATAGACACCAGTTTCGTTCTATTTTAATCATTCCTTTTTCTTCAAACAATATAATGTATTTTTTTAATGTGTGATAAAGGTTTAGAACAATGCTGCACTGTGGAATTGTGTACTTTTGAGAATGTACACAATGAAAGAAGGAATCAAAACTTTCACAGTTCAAAAATTATGTATTTTTCAAGTTTTATTACAAATTTTTGTTTTTTCATGAAATTCATTTTTCTTACACTATAATTATGTTGTCATCAAGATTTCACTTAATTTGTATTCTATTAGTAATAACTATTGCTATAAACTTCTAAGATGCTAAAAATATCTTTAAAATGTTTAGACGTAAAGGGTTATGAATAATAAGTAAATATGTTCCCAGGCTACAAAATTTGAGTATAGTTTTATAAAACACTTAAATTAAATATAAATATTAAAAATATAATTAGTAATGTTTTCCAAAAATATTACTGATCTTTTAAATGTTCAAAAATTGCATATTACAATTTAAGAAAAATAAATGTAAAAATGTATGACTTTCAAATTTTAAATCAAAATTACTTAGATTAACCTAAAATTTAAATTTAATTTTTTGGAAAAGATAATTAAATTCAATGAAATATATTCATGTAATTTAACTTATTTTTAATTCTAGGATTCATGATGAATCCAGTGTGCTAATGTTAACAACCAGTTTCAAGATATTAGTCCTGCTCTGCATGAACAGGAGGTTCAGTATGTTTGAATAGAAATATGCGTTTGGTTTTCAACTGGTATTTGAAGTGTTTATAAGGCATTCAGATGGTGCTGTCCAGTACACGTTCAATTTACATTGGGAAAACAGTTGAACTATGTAACAAATAACCAGGCAAATAGACTCACAGCCAAATGATTGCATAAATCTCTCACCCAATCCCTGTTATACACTCTTTTAAAATAATCATCTGTTTTTAAATCTTAAAATTGTCAGTATTTTCATTTTCCAGAATATGTTAGAAATTATTAACAATTCATCAACTTTGGTCCTCTAAACATTTGAAAGATATTTCTTTCCATTTTAAAAGTTTATGCTTCTTTATTTTCCTCTGGGGATGAGCCAATAAATTTCTATAGGAATATACTTTAAATCATGTAAAAAAAAGATTATTTTGGAATAGAGAAAACATAAAAATCTACTTTATATAAAACTTTAAATATGTTTATTTGTTAAACAGATTTCTATGTAACATCCATAACAGTTCAAATAAGGTAAATGCTTTATAAAGCAAAATTTTAACTAATCATAAGATACAAATTGAAAGCAAGTTAAATTTTATATGTTTAGACAGTCTTGAAAGTACACAATTTTACAATGTAGCATTTTTCTAAACCTTTATCACACATTTAAAAAATACATTATATTGTTTGAAGAATAAGGAATGACTAAAATAAAACAAAACTGGTGTCTAGTTAAACTTTGTCTCTTTCAGAGCAACAAAAAGTGAGCTATGATGCTAAAACTTTTAATTTACAAATCTCCATTGGCTCAGTTTATACCCTTCAAAACACAATTGACCTTTGAACCATGTGAGGTTAGGAGATCTGATCCCCCACATAGGTGAAAATCTGTGTGTAAGTTTTGACTCTCAAAAACTTAACTACTAATAGCCTACCTTTGACTGGAAGCCTTACTGATAATATAAATATTCAATTAACATATATTCTGTATATTATATGCATTATATACTGTATTTTTTAAATGAAGTAAGCTAGACAAAAGAAAATGTTATTAAGGAAATCATACAGATCAGAAAATGTATTTAATATTCAATAAGTGGAAGAGGATCATCATAAAGGTCTTCATTCTCATTATCTTCACATTGAGTAGACTGAGGGAAGAGGAAGAGGAGAGCTTGTTCTTACCATCTCGGGGTGGCAGAGGTGGAAGAGGTGGTGGAGGTGGAAAGGGAGGCAGAAGAGGCAGGCACACGTGGTGTAAGTTTACAAAAATATATCGTAATTTCTGACGTTTTGTTTTTTCATTTCACTAAAAATGTTTCTGTATAGTTCCAATCCTTCCACTACTTGCCTTCGCTTCAGTGCCCATATTATAGAAGGGTCCACATTGTCAAAGAAGTCAAAAGAGTCTGGAATAATTGGAACCCTTCTGCCAGATTGTCTCATGTCAATTTTGTTCTCTCCCTGTTTCTTCTATGTCTTCTTCCTCATTGTCTGACCTTAATTTGAAAGCACTCATCTCCATCAAGTCGTCTTCTATTAGTTCATCTGGTGTGGTGTCTATTCAGTCTTGAATTTCTCCAAGATCCATATTTTGAAACCTTTCACCTTCCATCCTTTTTACAATATCCTCTTTACTACATTCTCTTTCGTTTGTTCCTCAATTGGCTCCATCATAAATCCTTGAAGTCACATTCAACATCTGGACACAGTGTTATCCAGCAAGAATTTATTGCTTTGGGCTTGATGTCTTTCATGACTTTCTCTATAACAATGATAGCATCTTTAATGGTAAAAATCCTTCCAGACTTTCATGATGTTCTGTCTATTGGGGTTGTCTTCCATAGCATTGACTATCTATTTCATAGAGTATCATGTGTACTGAGCCATAAAGAGCTTATGCCCCTCGCCCTAATCTAGAGGCTGAATTAGGGACACTGTGTCTCAGACCACTTTGATGTCTTTGATATTGAACTCAGGGCATTCTGGGTAACCAAGGGGCATTGTTCAATATCAAAAGAACGTTAAAAGTCAGTTCCTTACTGGCAAGGTACTTTCTGACTTCAGGGACAAAACATGGATGAAACCAATCCAGACAAAGGGTTCTTGCTCTCTAGGCTTCTTGTTGCACAACCAAAAGACTGGTCGGTGGTGTTTATCTTTTCCCTTCAAGGCTCAGGGGTTAGCAACTTCATAGATACAGGCAGTCCTGATCAAAAACCCAACTACATTTATACAAAACAGCAGAGTTAGCTTATCCCTTCCTGCCTTAAATCCTGGTGTTCACTTCTTTTCCTTACTGATATATCTCCTTTGTGTCTTTTTTTTCCAGAATAAGTCATTTTAATCTGCATTAAAAACCTGTTCAAGAAGATATTCTTTTTTATAAATGATTTTCTTGATGGTATCTACTGATTTTTGGTTGGCAGAAGCTGTTTCTTCTGTTATCTTAATACTTTTTAACCCAAAACTCTTTCTAAAATCATCAAACCATCCTTTGCTGGAAATAACTTCTCTAGCTTTAGATTATTCATCTTCCTTTTAAGTTGTCATATAATGACTTTGCTTTTTCTCAAATTCTATTTGAATTTATAGGTACTTCTTTCTTACAGCAATCTTGCAGCCACATAAAAGCTGCATTTTTGAGACAAGATAAAAAGTTATTTAGCAAAAAGTACAAGGGTTTTGTGCCTGCTGGTGTAGCTGCAGCAATATCTTCACAAATTTTCTTTTCTTTTCTTACAGTGATCATTATGGTGAATTCATTAATTTGAAATGGTGGACTACCACAGCTGCAGACATTAATTTATGGTACATATCAAGTAGTTTAATTTTTGTCTTGTAATGTATGGCTTTTCTCTGCTTCTTTTCTCTACTACAGGTAATGTTATGCAGTCATGACAATACTGCATCTTTACATTTGTTTACATTTCTATCAATTGCAAATGGTGCCTGTATAGTCTGCAAGTCGATTTTGTTCATAAGTTTTAATAAATTTTAACTTTTTATAATAGATTTATGTATATTTTATGGTAATAAATGATAGAATAGGATATACATATATTTCATGCATTCATAACATATCTTTTCCATAATGCTTTTGTGATTTCTAGGCTATGAGGTTCATCTGTGAATTTTTCAAGTTGTCACAAATCTCCAAAAAATTGTCCAATATAGTATTGAAAAGTGAATCTACACAGTTCAAACTTGTGTTGTTCAAAGGTCAAGTGTACATGCTAAGCTACTGTAATATAAAACAAATTCTATTGGTGTCTCTGGTGCACCTGTGTTAGTTTCTTTAAACTATTTTTTTTTATTCCAATCAGTTTTATTTTACTTTCAAACTTGTTTTGTAGCCTCAAATCTAAGCAAAGAACAACAGTAACTACTCTATAGTCTGATATGTGTTTACCTAATCTAGATATGTTGATAGGTACATAGGTAGAAAGGTAGATAGACAGATAAATAAATATATGATAGATTGATAGATATATGATAGAAAGATGATAGCTAGCTAGATGGCTAAAAACATACATAGATGTATCTTTATAGATAAACCCATTTGGGGTAGCTGTGAATATTTTTCTGAAATATTCTGGAATGTTGTGGATTTCATTTAATAATATGATTGACACTCTATTCATTTTAACTGACACCATTAGAGATTTCCTTGTATAGATAATGGCACTGCATTCTCATCTTAGGGGAATATGTTTAGATAATGGTGGAGGAAAATGGATAAGCCAACCAGCCATGGTATGTGATTAGAATTATAAATAGGGAACTTGAGAAATAATATTGGTCACAATAAAATGAGTACAAGTATTTCCATTATATTTACTGCAGCTACATTTGACACCTGCTACATAGTTCTATAATTCCTATTTTTAAAGTTATAGTGATTCCAAGAATTAATTTTGTTGAACAGTTTGTTTATGGAAGTGGTGATGTCTGCCAAATTAAACCATTTCTAAGAAGAGTGCTCATTTATCTTCCTTGGATTTCAACCAAACACATTTCAGAGATAATGACAAAATGTAACTGCAAAACTTTAATTTGACTGGCATAAGGTTTAAGTAGAAATATTCCATCTACATCTATATTCATATCTATATCTATCCATATCCATATCTATTAGGCATGCTGCCAGTTTGTAAAGACTCTCACCCTTCTTGCAGTGGATCTCAACTTTACATATTGGAATCACACGGGAAGCTTGAAAAGATACTGATATCTGGGTTTCATCCTCAGAAATTCAAATTGAATTGCTCACAGGCATTGGCTCATGGACCCTGACATTTTTAAAAGCTCTCTAAGTAATTCTAATAGCCAATGAATTTGTAGAATCTTTGTCTTAGCATTTTAAGAAGTCTTAGGAGAGAAAGATAGCATGTTAGGTTTTATAAATGGTCCGTTGGAATTACTGTGTCTAAATGCTGCATGCTGCCTTTTTGAACATGTTTTAAAATAAGAGATTTTAGGACACAAGTATATTATGATTTATTTATTTCAAAGCCGTAATTTAAATAAAATATGATTTAGAACTATGTTCAATATTATGTTGTTACCTAATCCATGAAACTCTTTCAAATTTTCTACTTCTTCATAATGCACCAATTGCAGTATTGACATTAAACAGCATATTTATTAATGCAGCTTGAAATTCAGCAACAAATAACTAGCTTTTTGAGGAAGAAAAAAGCTCTGACTTGCAGTGCTTTCTGATTTTCATGATATATTTACTTCTACCATGGCTACTTACAAGCTAAAACATGATGTCAACCAGCTCACACAATTTCCAGGAATTTAATAGTCAGCTGTTGCAAGTTTGGAGCTGGTTCCAGTGTGCCAGTGCCAGTGATAATGTATGTTTACCTCTATGAAGAACACTAAACATTTTTACAGATATATGCCAATTCATCCTGATATACACAATGACAAAGTAACAGCACAATTAGTTTTAATTGATAGGAAAGGAATAAGAGGCTTAAAGAGGACTTGAGTTGCTTAAGTCAAGTCAGACAGTGACAATCAACAAACAATTTTGAACACTTACAATAAATCCAGCGCTATTCTTCTTGCTGTGGATTCATGATGGTGTATCTACCTTCAAATAACTTATATTCCACCGGGATGAGACAGAAAACTCAATAATCAATATACAGATATAGCCTGATATGAGTGATAAGGAAAATAAGATTGATGATATTTCAGAGAGTGACTGGTACAGGAAGCTATTTTAGATTGGACTATAGAAGACTTTTCTGAAAAGTCTCACTTAAATTAACTTGTACATGAGGTATACAAGGTGGTGAAGCTCTGTGGGGAGTGTTCTAAGGAAGAGAAACAACTGCAAATGTGCCAAAAGGGGTATAAGCAAGGAATTTCTGAAGTATAATTAAGAATGTAATAAATTGAACAGGAAAAAAAAATGAAAAATTGGAGAGGGTTGGCAGAAGATAGCTCTTATCATTTTGATTTTATTCTACCTATAATGGAAAGCCAGGAGTTTAGGCCTGGGAAGGATGAGATCTGAAATATAATTCAAAAGATAAATCCAACTAGTCTCCACCCCAACTAGGGGGTGCAGTATCTGGGAAAACAGATAGAAGACTCTGGCTATAGCTCAGGCGTTAGTAATGATGGCTTAGACTAGAGCAGAGTTTCTCAAGTTATAACTGCCTCAAGGGCAGTTTGATGAAGCTAGGTGTGACTTATCCCCAGTAGCATTGTGAGCAGCCTTGTGCTTTCATACCAGTGTGAATTATACATTGGATCAATCTTTCCTTGTCATGGCATAAAAGGGCATGCACAGGAAAGTGGGTAGCAGTGAATATGGTAGGATTAGTTTGGATTATATATATATATATATATATATGTAATTTAAAGGTACAGCTGTCTGCATTTACTGATCATTTCACTAAGAGATTTAAAGAAATAGAGAAACTAATAACTCTGAATCATTTAGAGCCCACACAGGAGATAGATGAAACACTTAAAAGTATGAACAAAAAGGAGTTTAATAAAGGGACTATTTATATAGCTATAAATGGGATACATTGGCACAACAACACAATAATGTCATTATAGGAAATGATAATTCCTTATTAGCAAGAGAAAATTTCTTGGCAAACACTCCACCTCGAAATGTCATAAAGTCCCAAGCACATTTCTAGAGATTCCTGTAAGTATGGACTCTTCCCTTGCATGATAGAGAGGCTTGAAGTTTTAACATCTTTAAAATCCTCAGTCAACTTCTTGGTTGTAGTGTTTGGACATTACTAGCTAACAACCCAAGCCTTACTGAATCATAATCTTTTAATCTGCATCTAGCCTAGGTGTTTCTGATCCTAGAGCCTTGGTGTTCTGTTCATCTCCCTGCTCATTAATGTAACTGCTTCCTTCCTGGTATCTCTCCATCTAAAAAAAGAAAAAAGAAAAAAAAAGTTTACAGTAAAGAGGATGAGTTAATCTGAAATTACAGCCTGGTTAGAGACCAGTGGATTCCACACTATAATGAACATGATCATACTGTTTTAAATCCAGATTGTCTTAGCCTGTTCTGTGTTGCTGTAACAGAAGCTAGGTAATTAAAGAAAAAAAAAAAAAAGAAAAAGAAAAGACAGAAATTTATTTATCACACTTCTGGAGGCTGGGATGGCCAATATCAAGATGTTGGCATTTGGTAAGGACCTTCATGCTGTATCATCCCATGGCGGAAATTGGAGGGGCAAGTGAGGGTGCCAGTGAGCCAGCAATAGGGGAGCAGACTCACTTTAATAACAAAGCCAATCTTGCAATAACTAATCCACTCCCATGAATGACATTAATTCATTCATGAGGGCTCAGTTCTCATGGCCTGATCACCTGTTAACAGTCACACCTCTTAATACCGTCACAATGAAATTAAATTTCATCATGAATTTTGGAGGGGACATTCAAACCACAGCATGGAGATTACAGTGGGAAGACTTTGGGGAATCTTTCTGTTTTTGATTTTTTCATTCCTGTAGGTTTTAATGTATTTCTCATTTTTTAGTTCTTCACTGGACTGTCATTGAACCAGCTTTCATGGAACTAAATTAGGATGTGAACATATCAGTATAGCATCTCAAATATCTCAAACATAAAATAGTGATTAGAATTTCCTTGGGTGTTTTGTTTTTATTGTTCAAGAAGATAAATAGATCAATATACACATATTGATATAACACCTAATATAAATATGCTATTTACTAAGAGAAATGTGTATTGTAATAAAAATTCTAATGTTGGAACTGCAGATTTACAAAGGCAAGCATCAAATTATCCAGACTGATTTTACAACAGGGGGAGAGAGAGAGAGAGTCTTTGAATTAGCATTATTATCTTCAGAATGAAAATGGCAATAATTCAAATTTGAATGGGTGTGACATACATGAAGCTACACCTTTCATGACAATGTCAAAAACCTAAAAGCTTACATTTCTTTGAGTACCAAGAGTTGTTGACTGTGGAGACAAGATTTATGGTAGTTTGATTGTCATGTGTGTTAAATAGATGGTCCTAATGAGTTTAGAATATTAACATTATTATACCTGAGATTGACATATGTATATGATAGCCTTAAGCTTTTGCTATAAATGTACACTCAAAATGAATAGTTGATAGGCTAATTATAAAAGAAAATAATAGTATTCACTTTTTCTTCTAAAATGATATTTTTTTAATTGCTGGCTTACTCAATTTGATTTATTCTTCTTAGGCTTGTGTTAACGCTGATTATATTCATCTGTTACATTTGTTTTTCTGAGTTGTCTGACACACATATGACCACAACAGACAAGAAAAGTTGAACAGATAGATTGCTTACAAAATTAAAATACTGCTTTCAATGCTGATTATTAATTATTTGTAAAGGTAAACCCATTGCAAAAATCCTTAGGGCACATGCCAATTAACTATTTTTAAACCATAAAAGTATAAATAGCTGCAGCATGAGAATTTTAATTATCAACTGATGTCGTCTCTTGGCCTGAAAAGTTAAGTTTTACAATATGCCCCGAAGGCATAAAATTAGAGTCTCTAGAGAGCAAGTAGACAGTCTACAGCACTTATTGATTTATTCTTCTGGGGAGAAGCTGAAGCCATGAACCTGGTAAGCTTCTGATTCCTGAAAATATGATTTTGGGTTCTTGTAAACCGTAGGTGGACTGGATTTTGGAGAGTCATGTAGGAGCAATGTCACATATTACTGAGAAATGTGGCATGTTCTTATACAGACTAGATTTATTTTTTCCACTAATGAATCCTAGGACTTTTTTTTTTTTTTGCCTCCCTGAATAACAACTAGTACCATTAAAAATGTACATCTCCACAATTTTGTTCAGTAATTTATTTAGTAATTATATGTAAAATAAAACTAGTTGATCACAGTTGCTAAAATTGTACTTTTAAAAATCTGAACATGTGGATCTAATTCTTAAATTTTTCTTGGACAGTTTTCACGAGAGGGTTTCATATGACATTTGCGTTAGATTTACTCTCATAGGAACAAACGATCCTGAATCTAATTTAAGCAAAAATCAATAAAAAAAAAAATCACATATAGAATTGAAACGACACCACTCACTAAATTAAAAAAAAAAAACTAAAAAACTAGGCTTCATATAGAAAAAGAACAATGTCAACTCCTCAATCTCGGGAATAGCAGAGCTCAATACTTCTTATTCAAGGCACTGACATGATAACTAACCACAATTAGTTGTCTGTGACATTCTTTCCTCTTGTATGATTCAATGTCAAAGAATATAACCCGATAAGCCTGGATGGTACACATACCAAACGTTTGGTTGGGCCATGACCTCGGGGCAGGTCTGCTGATGCCATTCCAGCAAGAACTATGCATAGAATGGCTATTTGCAATGGCAAACTTCTCCAACCAAAGTTAAAGAGACGTGATGCTATTAAATAACAAGAAAGAAAGATTTAGATATGCCCCCAATAAATTATTTTTCCTCAATATTACTTTCTTTCCACAAAAAGCTAGAGTGACCTATAACATTCCTCTCAAGAATTAAAAAAAAATGGCATGGGCCTGGAGCAGGTGTCCTTTTCCAGTGTTTCCTGCCTTATTGATGTTGAAAACAAAATGAACAGGCCACACATATAACCTAGGAGAATGATAAGGGAGTTTGCACATACATTTTTTAAAATGCTGACTAAAATATTACTTATTATAAAAACTGACTAAAATATTATTCATTATAATATCTAAAGATATATATTGTTTACAAATAAAAAATATTTCATTGTTTGAAAAGTAAATTTTAGTAGGAAGGAGCTTCTGGAAAAAAACAAATAAACAATAAACACTTAAAAACCATAGCCCCAACCTTCTATCTCTTGGCTGCTTCTCTGGAATAGGACAAAAGCATTCTTAATGTCAAAACTGGAGAGGACATCTGAGGCACAGGTTCTATCTGGATGTTCTGAAACACAGGACTCCTTGGTGCTAGGTTGAAGACAAGAATGGGATTTCCTAATGACCAGTAATGGCTCCACAGTGAGATGCTCAGGATAATCTGTACTTGTTCACTCACATGGACTTTTGAGAAGGCATTTTTTGTCTTTCTGGATCTGGAAAGGAGCTGCCAAAATTAGCAAAGTGACTTTCAGGTTTGGAAGCTGAGAGATGTCTGGCAAACACAGCTGGTGATGTACTACTGGAAGCAAAGAGAATTTTTATCAGGCCTTAGGATAGAATGGACAGTTAAGAGATGACTTCCTGTCTTGCCATAGGCATAGAAAGAGCCATGCCTTCTGGTGACTGTCCTTTTGTCCAATTTAGCCCAGTAACTTAATCTGATCACTGACGATGTGAAAGAAAAAAAAAAAATCATAATATCCTAAGAGCACAAGGAACCACAGGAAGGAATAACAAATAGAACCCAGAGATTAAGTTGTTCACATTAAAATAGTCATTGCAATAGGCAGACAACAGCTTTAACACAATGATAATATGAGCTCTTAGGGAGCATCAGTTAAGTTATTAAAGTCATGACATTAACATTTAAAACATCATTTAAACACTTGGAAGACTGGGACATAACTATTCAGCATCAAGTTAGTGGCTCAGAAGATCTTGTGAAATTAATAGCTCAGAGGTCACAGAAAAAAACACAAAAAAAAGAATAGCACGTAATGGAAACAATAAGACATTTTTAGAATGGTTACCAGAGATACAATATAAAACTAATGTGTTTTAGAAAAAGAATATATAATATAGAAGAAATGATTGAATGAATCAAAGGGGGCAATTTATCTGATCCAAAGAAAGATTTAAGAGTTTCATCAAGTCCCAGGCGAAATTAATTAAAAATATCTTTACCATCCTTGTGAAAATCTTGAATTCCAAGGATAAAACAAAATGAAGCCTATAATTAATTACAACAAATTAATAATAAAATTGAATTCTTATTTACAAATTTGTTATTGGTTTATTAAATGTGTATTTTTTTAATTTTTATCTACATACAACTACATTTGAAATGTGCTAAATTTATTATCAGTATTTACCAGAACTGAAGAAGATATACACACACACACATTTAGACAAAGAGAGAGATATCTCAAAAATAAAAACAACTAAATTACTAATAGTACTAGTAGTACTATAGACTGGATTAGACTCAGCATGTTAGATAACCAGATGACCAAGAATTTGTGAAATTATTAGATAATTAAATGTTGTGAATTTTTTTCTTCAGTCACATTTTTTCAGCAGCTGACAATTTCTAACAGGTTGAAATATAGTAATATTTCTTGAGGTTAACTTAGTGATCTGGAGATATTCATGGGTTTCAAGTAAATGATTAATTAATTAAAATCTGTGTTTTGTCAAAGAAAAGTACAGACGGAGGTTAAGCAGGGAAAAGAAATTTTATTTAGTAACTATTAAAAATAGGGGAAAGGACTATGTTCCATTCTTATACAAAGGTGACTGGGTGATTTAAGGGAAAATGAGGGATGAATGTGAGCAGAGGCTCAGTAGAGTCAAAGAAGTGAGAAATTTTTCCATTCTTGGGATACCTCGTTTAGTAGAATGTGTTCCAGCCCATTCCAGGAGTATATAAGAGGTGCTATGTCACCATTGTTTCTTAAAGCTGAATAGTACTCCATGGTATACATATACCACAGTTTATTAATCCAC
>CAUYSK010021997.1:0-12436 GCA_963575035.1 Avahi laniger | reverse complement strand
AATGAAAAAGGAGAAATTATAACTGACACCACAGAAATACAAAATATCATCTATGAATACTATAAAAATTTCTAGGCATATAAACTTGAAAATGTGGAGGAAATGGACAAATTCTTAGAAACACACAGCTTCCTTAGGCTCAATCAGGAAAAAATAGAGTCCCTGAACAGACCAATATCAAGTACCAAAATTTAAGTAGCAATAAAAAACCTGATTGTGTTTCAATGTATCTTCATTTACACATACTGAAATTTTAATTTACTATACTTTTTGCATGTCATGAAATAGTTTTTCTCTTTTTATTTTGTTTTAATCATTTGAAAACATTAAAACCATCCTTAGCTCAAAGGCTGCACAAAAACAAACAGTGGGCTGAATTTGAACCATGGTTCATACTGTGCCGACTTCTTTCCTAGGTTGTTGATTTCCAAATTGTGTTCTGTGCTTCTGCCTTACTAAGACTGTAAAGCCCTTTGTGTGCAGGCTCAAGCTTATTCACTGTTATATATTAATACTGGTAACTGTAACACATTGTAAGGTGATTGACCAAACTGATAGAATAATGCAAAAAAGTCTTGTGCAATAGGGTCCAATGTGGTGCTGAACAAAAAATCAAACTGCTAAGGAAATTCATTATCACAGTAATCAAACTGTCAGTTTGAAATAGAATAAATGACTCAGTTTTCCTATTTTTGTTGATAAATATAGGATAATACTAAATGACAATGGACCTTAATTCTAGCAGTTCCCTTCTAATATGTTACAGGAAATATTTTCAAAGCTGATAGATAGAAAAAGAGATACAGTTTTAATTTATGGCAGCAACTTTCATACCCTTTCTATTTTCCAAATACTAGCTGTGGTTGAGCTAGTAAACTGATAATGTCTAAGAAATGACCCTGTCTCTTGTGATATAGTTGGAGGTATCTTGGCTGAAGAGTTGTTAAATGACACACCAAATCTCTTTTCTATCTGTGATTAAAGAAAAGAAAAAACACAAAACAAACATGGCAGGTGAAAAAAAAAAGAAGAAGAAAGAAAAGAAAATATGGAAAAAACATTGAATGGTTATCATATATTAAATACTTAAAAACATTTTTTGAATAAGAAAACTGAGAAGCTCTGAATTCTTAAAAAACATATTTACTGTCTTAAAAATACAAGACTTTGGCCGGGCATAGTGGCTCATGCCTATAGAACCAGCACTTTGGGAAGGTAAGGCAGGAGAATCTCTTGAGGCCAGGAGTTCAAGACCAGCCTGGGCAACATAGTGAGACCCTGTCTCTACAAACAAAACAAAACAAAAAAAGGGGTCTCTTAACAGCCAATCAGCCAATGAGCTCATATGACTGACAGCTTTTGAGAGTATTTTCATAGCTCATCTTTCAATGGACTGTATTCTGCCTCCCTAGTATAGGCTAAAGAGCAAAATAATAATTTGCTGTAATTATTAGCTTTAAGCCATTTGACCTAAGGCTTAGATAAAGATGCAAAATCAATCCATTGAATTTGAGGTAAAATTCCACCTTTGAGGTCACTATAGCAATTAGCACTTCTATTAGAATGTTATGTTAAAAATAGCTTAAACAAGACACCACTGAAAAGTATAATCCCTGTAAATGGAAGCATTCTTATGTGTTTTCACTGAAATGCCATGTGATGTAAGAGAATGCAATATTGCAGTCCCATAGAGTCTAATTTACTTTTTAACAGGTGTCATGCTGAAAAATTATCCATGAAAGAAATAAATGGTTTTCTCACAGACACATTCAAACAATACAATATGCTCAAACTTGGAGAGACAATAAAAGAAAGATAATTCTTAACTGACATTGAAATATTTTTGATGATGATCCAAATATATAAAGCTGGTAGTTTCTACAAGACTCACCTTTCTACAAGACTCACCTGCATGCTTCCCCTACCTTCTCCTTTGGGTACACAATTTCCGTTTTACCACCTGTGTTAGAATTGATGTATATGAAATGGCAAAGTTGGGAAAAGAAGAAAATAACTTGTAGATTTGTGGATTCAGAAGTGGAGAAAGGGACTAAAAAAAAAAAAAAAACAGTTTACTTGTGCCAAATATGTCAACACCCTGCCCAGGAAAATCCTTCCTCATAATTCAGAAGTTTCCTCCTTCATTTGCTCATGTTGCTTGAGGTTCTTTTCATCAGAGACGCCTCTCTCTTAACACACAGTTCTTACTTTTTAAAAATCTAATGAATCCAGGAAAAATTTTGTAAATATTAGTCATTTACCTATTTATAGACATTATTTCATGAGATAACTAAATTTTGTAGCATCAGCATCCACTAGGAACTTGCTAGAAATGCAAATTACTGAGTCCTGGTCAGATCTATTGAATGAGAAATTCTGAGTGTCAGAGTAGCAATCTGAGTTTAACAAAACCTTCCAGGAGATCTGATGCTTGCTTATTTTTGAAAAGTACTGGTTTAGGTCAGCTTGAAAGTTTCAGTAGACTTGGAAAGAAAACCACTAGGAAGAAGGTTATAATTACAGAAAGCAGCAAAGAAAGGTCCCTATGGCCAACTTCTTTCATTTCAAAATTTTTCCAGTCTTCAGGATATTGGCATATCCTGGCATACCACATGATGTTCTCCTTTACGACTGGTATAGGAACCAAGCAAGTTAACTGAGACAAATAGAGTGTTCTGACATAATATCCTTTTCTGCTCTGACCCCCTGAGTGTGGCTGTGTTAAGCCTGCACCGGATCTTGCCATCTCTCCTTATCTTGCTCATATTACACTGCCCTCCTTAAGAAAGATCGCTGAAAGCCACGGAAGTTTGCCAAGAAGATGTGGTATGGGCATCAAAACACACTGTAGTCCTGCAGTGTCCCAGGGGATCATCTCAGATGCCTGGTCTTGAGCACCTCCATCTCTTTGGCATTCATAATTACCTCATCTCAACACTGTGATACTCCTGGACTCATTGGATCTTAGTTTGGCATTTGGGAACAATTCTCTCCTGGTTTGGCTCTGAACTCAGTTTTTAGTACCTATTCTCCCTAATTCCTTCAGCCCATGAGTGATTGAGGCTTACACTCTTCTTCTGGCTCCTTGGACCTCTTGAACTATATAGCAACTTTCTTTTCTTAACTATAATAATTTAACTTAACTCCACTGCAGCCAACCAAGTTCCCAGATGTTATTCTCTCCATATGTTTTTGACTTCGTTTTTACCTCTCTCTTCCCTAGCCCTGCCTACCCTACCTACTACTCATCACTTTACTTTTAACAACTGTAGATGGTTTATCTCTAGACCAAGCACCAGCTCATTTCCTCAGGGATTAGCAGATCCCTCTCTCATCTACCATTTCGTTCTCCACTAATAGGAAATAAGGGAATTCTTTTTTTTCTCCATTAGACATCAGCTAAAATCATCAATCCATGATTGAATCTGTAGGTATGCAATCCAGGAATATAGAAGGCTAACTGCACTCATAACATACACAGAAATACAGTTCTATGCATTGGTAACAGGTAGACCAAGATTTGCATCCTTGGCGTTTCACTGGGTAAATTAATGAATCTCTCTAAGGCTCTACTTTTTCCTCTACAGGAGTAAATTTTAAATCATTGAAATAAACTATTTATTTATTTATTTAAATTATATAAAAATATTAGCACATTGTCAGGCACATATTAAGCGCCCACTGTTAGGTGTTATTGTTATTATGCGTAGAGTAACAGAAGTAAAAGAGGAGTAGTGATTACAGTTATATTAGGAAAAAAGATGATTTGAATTGTTTAACATTAACTGTGTATGAATTTTGCAAGCAAGTTGGCAAATGAAGATCTAGTAAATCTCTTTATTCCTCTTTTCCCTCAAACATATGTGATTTGGTTAATGGCTCATAATCATGATTCCCACTGCATTTCAACCTTGAGTATTTTTTAAATTGCCACTGCCACATCCCAGCTATTCCTTAATATTCTGCCATCCAGAATTGATAAGTGGGCTGCCATCTTTAGCCCTAGAATTAGGGGGTGGGGAAGACATATCAGTCAGTATCTATGACATCACTAATTTTCAACTCATATATGACAATGTTTCACATGCGTTTTATCCCTGAGCCCCATTTTTTTTGCTAATAGTGATTAATGTCAAGTAATTTAAAATAAAAGTTTAAGCAAAAGCATAATATCATAAGGAGTGCTTAAAGTAATTAAATTGTTTCCTTTACCGAAAATTTTATTTTAAACCCTCCCAATTATCATCTTCATTGACAATATAATCAGATTTAATACTGAGTTGCTGTTAATTTTTAATGCTACTTATGCTGTTTAATACACTGTATAATTTGGTGCTGCATCTTTTAGTAGAACTAAGCTTTGACATCCTCTGCAATCATCCACTCAAAACTAATATTTTTAATCAATTAACACCTCTTTACCCCCACTCTACCCATATTTCATACTAAAATATATATAGCAGTATAGATTTTTTTTTAACATTTTAGAATCCTTACACATGAAAGTTCACTTTTAGAAGGACAAACTAATTAGAAATAAAATTTTCTCTCAGGCTTAAAAAATAGATACAGTTATAAACTCTTATAGCTGAAAGTAACAACTTATTAGCAACATTTCAGCTATAGACTTTTTCTGTTAAGTAACGTCACTGGCATCTAATCTACATGAAGCAGAATATTTAGAGTCTGTTCTTTCAGAAAAAAAAAATCATTGGATTATTATAGTGGTTCACTTAAATCTTTGGAAGAGTTTTTACCAACATGGTGCTTGGGCACTAGCTTTCCTGTGACTTTTCACTATGAGTTTAGGATGCATTTCTTAAGCATTAGCTTAATAAGACCAGCTAGTATTTTCAACTGGGTGCATAGCTGCCATTCCCTTGGGAATATGTGGGTGCCTGTCTAGTCTGGATTTCAAACACTGATCAAGAATCATAATTAAAGTATAGATGCAGTTTCATGAATATTCAATCACTCCATAAAAAGAATTAACTTCAGCCATAGATCAATTACATGGAAGCTGATAAACTCCTTTAGCAAGCATGATATTTTCAGGGAACAAATTCAGATATGAGAGAAATGTCAATTTTTTTTTATTTGTTTCTATAATGCAAATTAATAATTTTGTGTGATAACAGCAAGTTTAATCTAGTACAATTTCCAGGTTTTCTCATATTTTTGGTTTAGACTCCATCATAGTCTGTTCTCATATTTTTTGCTCTATTTTTTTTTCCCCAGGGATGGCATCTAAGGTCCAGGGCAGGTGGCATTGGGAGGTTGCTGTGACTTGCACAATGCTAAATCTGGAAGAAGTCACCAGCACCACTTTTTCTTCCTTTGTGTTGTAACTTACCCATTGGGTCCCTCTCTTTTCTGAATGAGAGAGGTTGAGGTCTGCTGCCAAGAAGCCTATGCTCCCATTTGGTCACTAGCTCTACTGTCCACCATAGTCCACTCTAGTACTGGAGGGTAAATCTCCTGGTCCCAATTTAAAATCTGCTTGGGATAATGCAAACTTCTGCACTGTTCATTGTCACACAAGAACAATTAATGCCTTCTCACTGCAATGTATTGGGTTTATGTGTAGGCTCTGAAAGGCTCTCTTGGATTCTGTGGATGGCAATTCTATTCTTTTCTCTCTTGCCTTGATTGTGAGGGAGAGTCTATGGTTGTGTGCTGGACAAAAACAGTGAAGCACAGTTAATCTCTACTCTTAAATTCTCATAACTATCTGAAAATTTTACCCACCCACCCCCACCTCCAGCAAACTCTAAATGTTCTAATGGATGCAGAGATTCCAACCAATGTTTAATCGTTTTATGTTTTGCTCCAATTCTACTCCCTGTCTAAGCTTGTCGGTGTTTATTTCGTTTAGTAGAGGATGATAGTATCAAGCATCATAAAGGAAAACAACAGAACAAGTCTGCTAACGTCTCCCCCAATTATGAAGCCATACTTCTTGTAAAGTCATGCTTAGGACTAATATTCTGGGAGTGCGTTAAACTGTGATTGAGTGTTTCGATTAGAAACTGCTCCATAAAACATCATTGGATGGAAATCATGACTTGAAAATCAATGCACTACATTCAAGTAATATATTATAAACAACTGAATACTCCCTCCAATCACAACATTTAAGGACATCAAATGCTATAACAATTGAAAGTCTGGAAAGTGAAAAGAAAAGGCAAGGGACAAAGGAATGCTGCAGTCCTACATCTTATATTATTTGATCTCCAGTCCCTTCAGGTTCAATTTAACCAAAATTCACACAATCCACAATTTCCTCATTCTCTGACCAATTCTGTCACCTCATACCTATTGAGTTGTACTGTGCCCTTAACACACATCATCTGTGTTTTCCTTTTTCAAAGATTTCATCAGTTGTCTCCAAAGCAATGCTCTTATGAATTTCCAACTTGTTCTTAGTATCTCCAGCATTCTGTAAGTCTGGAGGTGGGGGTCAACCAAAGATCACACAAGAGAGTCTTGGACACCTCTTTTGCAAGTCCTGCCTTGGATATGTAGCTTAACACATTGGAAAGTGGAGGGTAATTATGGTCTTGGGGACTCAGGTGAACTGAGTAAGAAAGCTAATATTTTAGTAACTGTTTCACATGTGCAAAACTTAAGAAATACCTTGAAAATAGGAGTGATAGCTCTAATATTTGTCAGAATTCCTGCTGGAACTTGCCCTACCTCTGGTAATGACTCAATACCCTAGAAACAATGTTTAGATCTTTGAAATAAGTCCTCTGGAAAGTTGAAGGAAAAAGGCAGAGAGAATGAGAAGAAAGTTGTCATAAGTAGGATAAAATTTTTTGAAATATTAAAGCAATTTATCTTTGTTTAAATAAAATGAAAATAATATCACAAGCAGAAAGATATTTCTAACTTTTGAATATATAATTTGCAATATTTATTTTGAGGAATTTTATATTCCAAATTTCAATCACAAGTTATTTTTACAATTTCTTTTTACTTTTTTCTGATAAGAATCAGTTTAAATTAATTGTTCTTAACTATTATAATTTACATTTCTCTCTAATAAAATAGGACATTGAGAGGAATAATTTGATATGCCTGTGCATAGGCACCAAATTTAATTTTCTATTTTTTCTACTTTAGGTAAAATGAAAAATGATAGTGACTATTTGCAAAAGTAATTGCATAAAGTTAACAACATTTGAATTCACAGAACCATTTTTACAGAGCAAAAGAAATAGAGGCACCAGAATATAAAAATAGGTAGATTAGACTGACTAATCATTAATAATCTTTAATCTTGAACTCCACCTCCTTCTTTAGCACAATATTCTTTAACATAAAACAAAAGATGTGTTTGGGTTGTTTACTTGTTCTATATTTCATATTCTAAGGAGAAAAATTTGCAACTAATTACCATGCTCAGAAAAGAAAGCCATTCACATGGAAAATGAAATTTGAAAAACAAAGCACATGTATTTATGCCCTGATAGTGCAAGAAGGGACTTACACATCATTTTTTTCAAGGTGTGAATTCGAGATTCTTGATTATATTCTCCCTAAGTTATGTTGTCCTTTGTGTATGTGTATGTTTTAAATGTATTAAAAATGCCCTATTTTATTTTTCATGTTTAAATTATAGCACAAATTTTCTCCATTTGTATTTATCTCCATTTGCCTCTCATTTTATATATTTAAATAGAAGAGAGATAAGAGAATCAAGTAAAAGAAATCTGTACTAAGGCAAAAATTGTAAGAATCAACCCATAATAGGATGGTGTGGTTCCTTTTTTTTTAAATTCTAAAATATTAGTGGAGTACATATGTTTTTGTTACATGGATACCTTGTACAATACTTGAGTTAGGGCTTTTAGTGTGCTATTCATCAGGATAGTGTTCATTGTACCCATAGGTAAGTTTGCACCCCTCACCCCCTCCCAGACTTCCCCCTTGTCAATTTCCATATGTGCCCACCATTTAGTTCCGACATAGCAGAGTAATGGTCTCCAGTTCCATCTAAGTTGCTACAAAAGACATTATTTCATTCCTTTTTATGGCTGAGCAGTATTCTATATACACACACGTATGCGTGCGCGTGCGTACACACACACACACACACACACACACTACACTTTCTTTAGACACTCATGAACTGATGGGCACTTTAAGCTGATTCCACATCTTTGCAATGGTGAATTGTGCTGCAATAAACATTCGACTGCAGGTATCTTTTTGATTAAATGACTTATTTTGCTTTGGGTAGTTACCTAGTAGTGGGATTGCTAGATCAAATGGTAAGTCTATATTTATTTTTTTGAGGAATCTGCATAGGGTTTTCTGTAGAGATCTTACTAACTTGCAATCTCACCAACAGTGTGTAAGTGATCCTTTCTCTCTGCATCCATGCCAGAATCTATAGTTTTCTGACTTTTTAATAATGGCCATTCTGACAGGGGTAAGGTGGTATCTCACTGTGGTTTTAATTTGCATTTCCCTGAAGATTACTGATGTTGAGCATTTTTTCATATGTTTTTTGGCCATTTGTCTACCTCCTTTTGAAAAACTTCTGTTTATGTATTTTGCCCACTTTTTAATGGGTTTTTTTTTGTTTTTCTTGCTGACTTGTTTGATTTCTCTGTAGATTCTGGATATTTGTCAATGTACAGTTTGCAAATATTTTTGTCCATTCTATAGGTTGTCTATTTACTCTGTTGATTACTTCCTTTGCTGCGCAGAAGCTTTTTAATTTAATTAAGTGCCATTTATTTATTTTTGATATTGCTGTATTTGCCTTTGGAGTTTTAGTCACAAATCTTTGCCTAGGCTGATTTCTGTAAGAGTTTTTCCTATGTTTTCTTCTAGAATTTTTATGGCTTCTTGCCTTACATTTAACTCTTTTTTATCCATCCCAAATTAATTTTTGTTTATGGTGAGAAATAGGGTCCTGTTTCTTTCTTCTGCATGTGGCTATCCAGTTTTCCAGGCACCATTTATTGAATAGGGCTTCCTTTCCCTAGTGTATGTTGTTGTCTGCTTTGTCAAAGATCAGTTGGTTGGGGTAGATGGTTTTATTTCTAGGTTCCCTATTCTGTTTCATTGGTTTGTGTCTCACTTTCATACCAGTACCATACTGTTTTGGTTATATAGCCTTGTAATATAATTTGAAGTCACATGATGAGATGCCTCCAGATTTCTTCTTTTTGCTTAAGATTGCTTTGTCAATTTGGGCTCTTTCTTGGTTCCCAATGAAACATAGAATTATTTTTTTTCTAGATCTGTGAAATATGATGTTGATATTTTGACATGGATTGCATTGAATCTGTAAATCACTTTGGGCAGTACGGACATTTTAATGATGTTTATTCTACCAATTCATGAGCATGGGATATTTTTTTCCATTTGTTTGCATAATCTGTGATTTCTTTCATCAGTGTCTTATAGTTCTCTTTGTAGAGCTCTTTCGCCTTCTTGGTTAAGTATATTCCTAGGTATTTCATTTTCTTTGTAGCTATTTTAAATTGTATTGAGTCCTTGATTTTACTCTCAGCTTGATCGTTATTAGAATATAGAATTGCTACTGAATTGTTTACATTGATTTTTGTAACCTGAGGCTTTGCTGAATTTACTTATCAATTCTAGGGTCTTTTGGGGTAGTCTTTAGGGTTTTCTAGATAAAAGATCATATTGTCAATGAATAGGAATAGTTTAACCTCTTCTTTCTTGATTTGGATAGGCTTTATTTCTTTTTCTTTCCTGAATGCTCTGTTCTGGCTAGGGCTTCCAGTACTGTGCTGAATAGAAGCAGTGACACTGGGCACACTTATCTTGTTCCAGTTCTTAAGAGGAATGCTGTAAACTTTTCCCCATTCAGTATGATGGCTGTGGGTTTGTCATATATGACTTTTATAATTTTAAAGTATTTCTTCTTATGCCTAGTTTTTTGAGAATTTTTATCATGAAAGGGTGCAGGATTTTACTAAATGTTTTTCCTGTATCTATTGAGATGAACATGTGGTCTTTGTTTTTGCTTCTGTTTTATGCCTCTGTTTTATGGTGAATCATGTTTATTGATTTGCTTATGTTAAACTATCCTTGCCTCCCTGGGATGAAACACACTTGATTGTGGTGGTGAATTATCTTTTTTATGTGCTGTTGGATTTGGTTTGCTACTATTTTGTTGAGGACTTCTCCATCTCTGTTCATAAGCAATATTGGTCTGTAGTTTTCTTTTTTTGTTGTGCCCTTTCCTGGATTTGGTATCAAGGTCATAGTTATTTCAAAGGATGAGTTAAAGAGAATTCCCTCCTCAACACTAAGGAATAAATTCTGAAAGATAGGAACCAGTTCTTCTTTGTATATCGGGTACAATTCAACTGGGAATCCATCTGGTCTGGGGCTATTTTTGTTGGTAAATGTTTATTACTGCTTCAATCTTGCTATTTATTTTTGCTCTGATCAGGACTTCTGATTCAGGTTTGGAAGGTTGTGTATTTCTAGGACTTTATCCCTTCACTGTACATTTTCCATCTTGTGTATGTATAGATTTTTATAGTATTCAAGTATGATATTTTTTATTTCTGTGATATCAGCTATAATGTCTCCTTTTCATTTATGACTGAGCTTATTTGAGTCCTTTCTGTTCTATTTCAGCTTAATCTAGCTAGAGTTCTATCGATTTTGTTTATCTTTTCAAAGAACCAACTATTTGTTTTGTTGATACTCTGTATTTTTTGTTGTTTTTTTCATTTCATTCAGTTCTGCTCTGAACTTTGTTATTCTTTTTCTTCTCCAAGCTTTGGGTTGGATTTTTTCTTCTTTTTCTAGTTCCTTGAGGTGTGACATTGGGTTGTTAATTTGTGATTTTTCTGTCGTTGTGATATAAGTATTAACATTTAAGGCTATGAATTTCCCTCTTAATACTCCTTTTTCTATATTCCATAGACTTTGGGTGCTTGTATCATTATTGTCATTCAGTTCAAAAAATCTTTTGATTTCCATCTTAATTTTGTCATTGATTCAAGGATCATTCAGCAACTGGTTGCTTAATTTCCATAACTTTGTGAAGATTTGAGAGTTCTTCTTTGAGTTGATTTCTAGTTCCACTGTGGTCTGAAAAGATACATGGAATGATTTAAAGTTTTCTAAGTTACCAAGACTTGCTTTGTAGGCTAACATATGATCTATCTTGGAAAATGCCTGATGTGCTGATGAGAAGAATGTATACTCTGCAGTTTTAGGGTAGAATGTTCTGTAGACGTCTGTTAGGTCTATTTGTTCTGGAGTCCTGTTTAAGTCCAGTGTTTCTTTGTTTGATCTTGTACCTTGATGAGCTGTCTGTCCAGTTCTGTCAGTGGAGTGTTGAAGTCCCCAGCAAATATGGTTGTGTGTTGATTTCTTTCCTTATATGTAGTAGTATTTTATTCATGAATCTGGAAACTCCTGTGTTAGGTGCACATATATTTAGGACTGTTATATCTTCTTGCTGAATTATTCCTTTTAACATTATGTAATGACCATCTTTATCTTTTTTCACTATTGTTAATTTAAAATTTATTTTGTCTAATATGAGAATAGCTACTGTTGCTCACTTTTGGTTTCCTTTCATGCGGAATATTTTTTCCCATCCCTTTACTTTGAGTCTATGAGTATTCTTACAAGTTAGATGGGTTTCTTGGAGATAACAGAGGCATGGGGTACTTTTTTTTTTTTATCCATTCAGCCAATCTATATTTTTCAAAAGAAGCATGAAGATGGTCTATGTTCAATGTTAGTATTGATATTTGAGATAGTATTATGTTCATTGTGTTAAATGACAACTAGTTACTTTGTTTTCTCTCCTGTGCTACTCTTTTGTAAGGATTATGAGCCTTATTTGGGGGGTTTGTGGGTACTTATTATTCTTTTCCATGTATAGAGCATTTTTAAGCATTTTCTTTAGGGCATGTCCAGTCGGTAACAAATTCCTTTAGTGTTTGCTTGTCTGGAGAAAAATTTATTTCTCCTTCATATATGACACTTAGTTTTGCAGAACACAAAATTCTTGGCTAGCTGTTATTCTGTTTAAGAAAACTAAAAATGGGACCTCAATACCTTCTGGTTTAATAAGTTTCCTGAGAGGTCTACTGTTAGTCTGATGGGTTTTCCTTTGTAAGTATTAGATCATTAAATATGAAATTTTCGATTTTGAATCAAAAGCTTTGTATAGGAGGCAGTATGATGAATCAAAGCATACATCTAAACTATCAAGAGGCCGGGCGCGGTGGCTCACGCCTGTAATCCTAGCTCTCTGGGAGGCCGAGGTGGGCGGATTGTTCTGAGCTCGGGAGTTCAAGACCAGCCTGAGCAAGAGCGAGACCTCATCTCTACCAAAAATAGAAAGAAATTAATTGGACAGCTAAAAATACATATAGCAAAAATTAGCCGGGCATGGTGGCACATGCCTGTAGTCCCA
>CAUYSK010021995.1:0-36887 GCA_963575035.1 Avahi laniger | reverse complement strand
TATACAATCCATTTGTCATTGCACATCACAATCCAATTGAGAAACAGTTTCTTGTTGTTGTGTACAAGAAGAGAAAATGACACTTCAAAGTGATGATATTTTTGATTTTCAGTCAGCTCATGAGGCACCCACTCATTGAACTTTTTCACCTTTCCAATTTGCTTCAAATGCCTAACAGCCACAGAATCGTCGACCTTGAGTTCTTCAGCAACTTCTCGTGCAGTTGTAAGTGGCTCAGCTTTGATGATTGCTGGTTGTCAACCTCCAATGGGGTGGGGGGGCACTGCTCTCCTCATCTTCAAGGCTTCCGTCTCTTTTGCAAAACTTCTTGAACCACCATTGCACTGTACATTCGTTAGCAGTTCCCGGGACAAAAACATCGTTGATGTTGCAAGTTGTCTCTGCTGATTACGACCCATTTTGAACTTGAATAAGAAAATTACTTGAATAAGAAAATTGCTCAAATTTGCTTTTTGTCTAACATCATTTCCATAGTCTAAAATAAATATAGAATAAACAGTAAGTAATGTCATTAGCAAAAATACATAAAGTGAGAAATGTGCATTAAAATGGTGTATAACATAATCACATTTAAGAATGTATTCCAGTATCAAATGGCAAATTTCAACAATTTCAACAATGCTAAAACTGCAGTTACTTTTGCACCAACATAATATATGCACGTGTGTGTGTGTGTGTGTGTGTGTGTGTGTGTAACTATGCAACTTTACCCCAAGTGGAGTTCTGTGGGTAAAATAATCACAATGCAGCAGAACTCTTTCATCATGATGAGAGTCCCTTGTGCCGCCCCTTCACAGCTATACCCACCCTCCCCCTCCATACCCGACTCCTACTGTTCACTAACTTATTTTCCATCCTTCTGTTATTTCAAGAATGTTACATAAATGGAATCGTGCACTATATATCCTTTTGATAATGGCTGTTTTCATTTAGCCTAATTTCTTGAGGTTTATCCAAGTTGTTATGTGTATTAATAGTGTTTTTTTTTCATGTTGAGTGGTGTTCTATGATATGGATGTACCGCACTTCATTTAACTGTTCACTCATTGAAAGAAATTTAAAGGTAAATGTGTCTTTAAGCATTTCTGTGTATGTATTTTAGCAGAGTGGCTCACTAACATTAGACATGAAGAGATTAAGCTTAGCACTGTTTGATTATGGAAAAGGGTCTCAACTCCAGGAGCGCTGGTTTTGAATAAAGATAGGGAATAAGAATGAGGCAGCCATCTGGGTTACTTTCTGCTAGAAGGTGTGAGCATGACACTCTTCCTGGATGCTTTAAGATGCTGCGGAGAGGAATGAAGTCAGAACTGGGTCCCAGATTGGAGGCATCAAAGTTAAACCTAAGGTCTCCAGTTTATAGAATGACAGTAGATTCGTTCTCTACTTTTCCAACATTAATGTTCATATGAACCACCTAGAGATCTTGTGAAAATATGGATTCTAATGCAGAAGGTCTGAGTAGGGCCTGAGATTTTGCATATCTAACAAGCTCCCAGCTGATGCTAATGCTGCTGGTCCACACATCTGTCTTTGACCTACACTGGACGAAATGATACCTGAGATTCCTTTATCACTTAAAATACTTTTCCTTGCTTTCTTAGACTGGCTGAGAGGCTGAGGAGTCAAAATGCCAGGTATAGAAGGTTAATTGGCAGGAATTCAGGGACTCGAGATATGCCATTGGAAAAAATGAGGGGCCAGAATGCCAACCCTAGTCTACCTCCTTGTGGGCTCACCTGGGATTGCAGAATGGAAACTACCTGTAACTCTTCCAGGACCAGAGCTCTGGCTCCTGTAAATGGCCATGGCAAAGAGCATGCTTGGTTGGACTTGGTGAATCTCTGTGGCACCCAGCTCTTAAATACCCTAAATCTCCTGAATGGACCCTGGGAGCCGGTGGAAAAAGTCTTACTGGGAATATTGAGGAAAGTTAGCAGTGAGTAAAGCACTAGATTGTTCTGTGGACTCAGTGATGTTGAGTTTCAGGTCAGTGATGCTCATGTGTGCAGTATTGACAGAGAAAGAATTTTCCTCTTCTTTCTTTCCTTTTGCCTTCATGCAAGGAAGTAAATAGATTTTTCTAGATCATTTTAATAGTTCTTAAATAATTAGTCCCAGTAGATTGGAAATTTGAGTTAAAAACAAGAATCGTTTTGACAATTGTTGCTGACTATCAAAGTTACAGGCTCATTGTGAGAAGATGTCATGACCAGAGTGAGGCACAAAGTAGGATGCTCTGTTGGATCTATAAAATGATTGCGTGGGAGAAAGATCAGCCAATTTTTTTCTGAAGAAGAGCCAGATAGTAAGTATTTTAGGCTTTCAGGCCATGTGGTCTCTTTTACAATTACTCAACTGTGCTATTGTAGCACAGAAGCAGCCACAGACAATATGTAAATGAACCAACATGGCTATGTTCCAATAACGCATTATTTGTGAACCTGGAAATTTGAAGTTCACATAATTTTCACATGTCATGGAATAGTATTCATCTTATAGATGTTGGCGTGGATACAGAGAGAAAGGAATACTTATGCAATGTTGGTAAGACTGCAAACTAGTGTTACCTCTATGGAAAATAATATGGAGATTCCTCAAAGAGCTAAAAATATATTTACAATTTGACCCAGCAATCCCACTACTGGGTATTTACCCAAAAGAAAAAAAGGCTTTTTTTCAAAAAGACACTTGCACTAGAATGTTTATTTCAGCACAATTCACAATCACAAAGATGTGGAATCAATCCAAATGTCCATCAAATCATGAGTGGATTAATCAAATGTGGTATATGTATACAATAGAGTACTACTTAGCCATAAAAAATAAATTAATACCTTTTGTAACAATCTGGGTGGAACTGGAGATCATCCTCCTAAGTGAAGTATCTAAAGAATGGAAAAACAAACACCGTATGTACTCACTACTAAATTGGAACTAACTGATCAGCACTCATGTGCACAGATGGAAGTAAAACTCAATGGAAATCATGCAGGTAGGAGGGAGGAGGGAGGATGGGTAAAATCATACCTAACAGGTACAATGTGCACTATCTGGGTGATAGGCACACTTACAGCTTTGACTCAAGCAGTACAAAAGAAATCCATATAACCAAAATATTTTTACTCCTGTAATATTCTGAAATTTTAAAAAAAATGGAAAAAAATGCAAACCATCCTTAGCTCACAAGCCATATAAGAACATATAGCAGGTTACTTTTGGTTTATGGTTTTTAGTTTGCTGGCTCCTGGCCTAGATGAGGGCAAAATATCAAAGGTCTGGATGTGTAAGAATTCTGCCCTTGCTTGGTATACCCTGAGAAGTGGCTTCCTTCATCCAAGAAAGAAGGGCTTGCCTTCTACAGGCAAATCCTGCTGAACTGTGTTTCAGAGAGAGATGGATGTTTCACTGGACCTCACCTGCCTGGAAGATCCAAGAATGTTTGTTGCTTCCTGTGGGAATTAGGATCGGGGCTGACAAGGTTTGCCTTTCTCAGACTCCAAGAGCTAGATTCATCCCACATTCCACATCCCCCATCTCAGATGGTTTTGCCTTTGTACTTTGCCATGAGTCCTTTTATCTGGCTTCCTCTATAGAGCACGTGTCTGTGGACAGCAACCCTTCAGAATAATCCCTGGCTTTGTTAAGACTTTCTGAGGCTGACTTTGTGATGCTTTGCGTTTCTATGACTGGCTGTTAATGCTTTCCTTGGCTTTTGGGTGAACATCCTGGAGCACCAACCCTGTGCTTTCTGCTGCAGACATCAATATGCCTCCCTCTCTTATAATCAATATGAGGGGTTACTACAAACACAAATATTCCCTGGGTGGATAATTAAAGTGAATCTGTTCCCGACCGAATGCTGTCTTTTGTCTTAACCTTTTCACTGCCTTTATCTCATCAGTGAAGCTTCTGAGATCAGACCAAGGGGACAGAAAATGATTTGATCCCTGTTTACAGAAGGAGAAATGAAAAAGGCAAGGGGTTGAGCAATTTTTGTAAGGTCACTGAGCAACTCCCCGACTGAGTCAGAATGAGCATTCGCAAGAACAAAATTCTCAAGCTCACTCAGTCCTTCGACTATTCAAGAATCCCTGTTCTCAGAATATTTGCATGTTATAGACTTAAATGGCTGAATTTCCAGGTATAGCACTTGTATTTCAAGTACAAGATGGGCTGAGGATTTTAAAATACTAACCAGAAATAAAAAATACCTGGCTTCAGAGAGAATGGATAATCCATGGGTAGCAAGTAATGTGAGAAATATGGGGCATAGTGCTAACTGAAGAGGATTAAATAAGCATGTACCGTACATGGGGAGATTCTATTCAGAATTTAAAATCCCTTCAGTTCAGTTCAGTTCTATTCAACCAACTGAGCTGATCAAGAATTGAAGCAAATTTAAAAGCACCTATTGGAGTGTTAGTGGCCATTCAAGATCTAAGAACAGATCTTCATAAGAAAATTAAAACATTTACTTGCTCAAGTAATTCCAGTACAACTGGGGAAAGAAAGAAATTAAGAAATGAAAGAGTAATGTCATTAGTATGTAAAATCACATGAAATCTATTTTTTAAAACCTTAAAATACTTCTATAATGGACTGAATGTTTATGTTCCCAAAATTCATATATTAAAGTCCTAACTCCCAATGTTATAGTATTAGGAGGTGGGGTCTTTGGATGGTAATTAGGTCATAAGAATGAACCCCCCACGAATGTGATTAGTGCCCTTATGAGAAGAGGCCAGGGAGCTAGCTGCCTCTCTTTCCTCACGTGGAGGATACAGCAAGAAGCTGGCAGTTTGCAACCCAGAAGGCCTTCACCAGATCTCTGACTCCCAGCCTCCAGAACCGTGAGAAATAAACTCAAACAAATCAATTAAAATAAAACAAATTTCTTTTGCTAATAAACTACCCAGTCTGTGACATCTTGTTATTGCAGCCCAAAGAGGACCAAGGTAACTTATAATAAATAGAAAAAAAGCACATGAAGTACAATTTATAGAAGAAACATAAATGGTCAAAAAAATTGAGAAGATTGAAAAAGTCTCCAAATTAAAATGAGAAATCACCTTATTATGGTTAAATTAGCAATGAGTAAAACTAAAAATAAACATGATTCATTAAAACAACACACCTATCAGAACGACCAAAATAAAAAATAGCGACAGCACCAAACAGTGGCTAGTAATACAAAGATGTGGAGAAAGTAGTTCACTCATAAATTATTGATGAGAATATAAAATTGTACGGCCACCCTGAAAAACAGTTTGGAGGTTTCTCATTAAAAAAAATGTGTAACTACCATGTGACCTGGAAATAGCATTCTTGGGCATTTGTTCCAAAGAAATGAGAATTATGTTCATACAAAAACATAAACACAAATGTTCATTGCAGTCGTATTCCTAATAGCCCCAAACTGGAAACAACCCATGTGTGTTTCAGGAAGTGAATGGTTAAGTAAACTGCAGCATATTATTACCATGGATTATTACCTAGCGATGCAAAAGAACACACTACTGACACGCACAACAAACTGGATGAATCTCCAAAGAATTATGATTGGTTTAAAAAAGAAGGCCCAAAGTTTGCATATTGTGTGATTCCGTTTATGTAACATTCTTGAAACGGCAAAATTATAGCAATGGCGAACACATTAGTGATTGTCTGGAATTAAGGAGGACACAAGAACAGGAGAAAAGTGGGTATAGCTGTAAAGAGGCAGCATAAGGAATCCTCATGGCGATGGTGATATTAGCGTCTTCACTGTATCAATGTCAGTATCATGGTTGTGATACTGTACTATGGTTTTTCAAGATGTTACCATTGGGGAACACAAGGTAAAATGTACACGAGATTTATGAGTATTATTTTTAACAATCATTTGTGAATCTACAATTATCTCAAAATAAAACATTTAATTAATAAATTATGATTCTTAGAGTTAGAAAAGATGTCTCTTGCTTACACATTGGGCATGATCCCATTTCTTATGTGGGAAAATTTTTGGAAATATTTTGAGAACATAACAGTCTTAAATGTTTCCTATGTCTGCCTTAGCAGTTCTACTTGTAAGAATTGATCTAAAGGAGTCAATTGAACACGTTCGTAAAGATTTCTGTGCAAACACATTCAATTTATAAGAGCAAAAAGTTTCAAGCACACAAAATATCTAACAGTTAAGGATTACTTTGAGGGTTAATAGTACATACATACTGTGAACTCTAATGCAGAAATCAAACTTATGTTTTCATAAGAAAGACAGTAGGCAAGACAGTAGATAAGGTACTGGGTAAGACAGGCAAGTCTGTAGGAGAGGCAATGGGGCCCTGTAGAGCGGTTAAGCATGTGCAGGCTCTGACACCTCAATGCAGGGGGTCAAAACCTGACAGCACTGCCTATGTGCTGTGTTACCACGGGCTGGTTACTTTACATCTCTGTACAACATTTCTCTCTCTGTAAATAAAGGCAGTCAGGTTGTTGCAAGGATCATATGGTACTAAAAATGAAAAGCACTTAGACTGGCACTCAATAAGTATCAACTGATACTTCTCATATTTTTTGGATCATTTTTGAAAACATCCTACAATGAGCACCTATTAGTTTTATAATTAAAAGCATGAGGAGGACAAAGAGTTATTATGGAACAAAGACAGGCAATAAAATATTAATGCTGGTTCATGATGATGTTGATAAACTGGGAAGGACCATATTTTCTCTGCAATGTTTCCCAGAGAGTTTGCGATAAGGGTTGAGAATACTTATAAATGACACTTTTATTAATCAGGGAATATATTGTGTTCTGTACACCACGTCTATGCATGTTTCAGATTTCTGGGTGCTGCACAATTAATTCGGGTGTACTTTCTCTCCCACGCCTTAACTGCCTTTACGACTCATACTGGCTCCTTCATTCTCTCAACTGTACCAGCCCGTACTTCCCATAATATTTCTTTTGTCCACGGCTTTCTACAACACCACTGTCTTAACTTTTAAGCTCATTTCTTTCATGAAATCTTCCTGCCAATAATTCCACCATGCCACGATCTCTTTTTAAAATTCCTTCTGCATTCAGTATCATCCCAGGTGATTTAGCACTTTACGATTACCACATAGAATGCTATTTTACGGTGGTGCTTTTCTGCCCAGTGCTGCAAGTGGATACTTCTAATATCCTGAATTAAAATTTAAGCCTTTGTGGTCAAGGCTGTTTTTATACTTCTTTTTTGTTACACGGAAAGGTCACTGTTGAATGAAAGACCAGCCGAGCTAGGCTGCCTGTGCTGGCTTAGCCCTCAGCACTGAAAAGCAAGATATGCTTAATCATGAACTTAGTTATTTAGGGGAATGTCTTATAAGTGACAGGAAGTGTCCATTCTTCTTTCAGAACGATCAGATGGCAGGAGGCATTAGGGAAGACAGCCTAAGATCTTTATTGTGAGACATAAAAAGTATTTTACAAAGAGCAGCTGGGAAATCCAGTTCTCTGGAGATATTGAATAACACAGTATCTATATCAGGCATGTTGGGGGGTAGCCCTGTCAGGAGATGGGAATGCAATAAAATTTTCCCTTACAAAACAAACCATTTGTAAAGCAATGAGATGCCTTGTCTATATGTAATCTTAAATAGTTCCAACAAATAAACAATAAAAATAACATTTTTCCCAAATAACTGTTTTTTGTTATAATGTTTCAGGGACAAATCAACAATATTAATGGGACAGTTCTGATAAAAATTAAAAAGCTAAAACTGAGATTATAGATATGAGTTATATTTTATTATCTACCCTGTTTTCTGATTTTTGTATGTGGTTTTGAATTATAAAGCCATGAAAAGTTTGATTCAGGAAATTTAACGATTGTTAATGATTATAAAATCATGGGTTCTGTTGTTTTCTTTTTTAAAGAGCTTGTCTAGAAATCTCAAGATACTCTTCAATTAAACTTGAAAAGATATTTTGCTTCCACATTAAATCCCCACACTACTCACCATTTACATCATGCTCTCTGTAGCTCTTTTCTTTATTTTAAGAAGTTGAAAATGTTCAAAAGGATGCAGAGAGTGCTTAACAAAGAACCGCATACCTACCACTAAGAATTAAGAAGTATAAGTATTTTGTCCTTCTTGCTTCAGATTTATTTTTATATTTATATACATGACATTACAGATATTGAAGGCCTTTGGTTCAGCTCCAACTCCAAAGGTAACCACTGTCAGGAAATTTCTTTTCATTCCCCAAGCTATCTAGGTTATGTAAATACATATTAGTAAAATATATAGAACTTTAATATGTAGTTCTCAAGCTTTAGCAAGCATTAGAATTCACTGCAGGGCTTGTCAAAAAAGATTGCTGGGACCCACCTCAAGAGATTCTGATTCAGTAGGTCTGAGATTGGCCTCAAAATCAGCATTTCTAAGAAATTTACAGAAAATATTAATGTCACTGGTCCAGGTACCAGATTTAGAGAATTTATATATATACATATGTGTGTGTGTGTGTATAATTTCTTACATTTTAAAATATTCTATGTGTAATTTATCACTTGTTAGTAATTCAAAATTATGTTTTCATGATCTGTTGACATGAACAAAATCTATCTATAGCTCATTTATACTAATTACTCTAGAACTATTATGTATCCATATCTCTGTTGTTGGTTATTCACGCTTTTCCAAATTGTTGCTGTAATAAATGAGGCTGCAATGTAGACCTTTTTATGTGTCTCTTCCTGTACATATAATGTGAAGTTGAATTGCTAAATATTAGTGATGTGCACTTTCACATTTTTTAGATATTCGGATGGGTTTTTGGCAGTAGTTCCAATTTGCATGCTCACCTGTAGTTTATAAAGTTTCTCAATTTTTCTCATCCTCAACAACCCTCGCTTATGTCACACTTTTGATTTTGCGTAATTGGTGAGAGCTAGTGATGGTTCATTAATTTTTTAACTTTCATTTCCTAAATTTTTAGGCAGGACATCTCTTCATGTTTATTGGTTATGTGTATTGCTATTTATATAAATACATGTTCAAATATTTCAACTCTTTATTTTATATTGCATAATCTTTTTATAATTATAGCACATGATTTCTTTCTGTAGCCTTTTTATCAATTCTTAGAGATGTGAGCACTATGAATAGTTTGCCATCCTAAAATACCAATAAGAAAAATATCACTAATTTTTATAATGGGAAAAGACTTGAATATGCCACAAAAGAAAATATGTGAATACCTTATAAGAACATGGAAAGGCATTCGAGGTGTTCATCATCGTTAGTTAGCAGGGAAATTCAAAATAAACCCACATCAAGATATGACTATCTCAATAAAATTTTTAAAAAACCTGAAATTTAAAAGACTATCAATAACATGTATTGGAATGAATTAAGTGCCATATACGCTCTCATATAAGAGTGTAAATTTCTAAAACAACTTTGGAAAACCATCTGACAGTTTTTAACGAAGTTAAACATGAACATCCCCTCTTATGACCAGCAATTCTGCTCCTAAGTATTAATATATGCTCAGGAAAAAATGAGGGCATGGGTCTACCTAAGCACCACACACAGATGTTTGTAACAGTGTGATTCATAATAACACCAAACTAGAAACATTCCAGGTGTTCTTCGGTAGGAGATGGATAAATAAGTAGTGGTTTATCATATAATAAAATACAAATAATTTTTTAAAAGTTACTTACTGATCAATATTTATGTGAATCTCAAAAACATTATGCTGAATGAAAGAAGCCGGGCACAAAAGAACACATACTTTTATGATTCCTTTTATAAAAAGTTCAAAAATAGTCAGGGAAGTGGCTACGTAAGGGTCTGGGGTGTGCTGACTGAGAAGGAGGACTTCTCAAAATACTGTGTATCTCAACCTGGGTGGTGGTTACCAGGTTGCACACATAGGTAAAAGCCCTGCGACTCTGTGCTTAAGATTTGTGCACTTTACTAAATGTAAATTATTCCTGAATAAAACAAATTTTAAAAAAGAAAGTAAAATATTTAAAGTTCTTATTTTATTGCAATGTGAGTTGTAGGAGAAGAGAATTTCTTTATAACAGGTAATAAATGCTAACTTGCTTTCACATAATACGGAAATGTGTGTTTGATAATGACTGCTGGCATTTTGAAGATAATCACTATAGGAATTAGAAAAGAAATTGCAAAGTCCAAAGGTACAAGGATGAAAATTTCAGAAAGCAAAATAAAATAAATGAAAAATGTGAAGTAAGGTGAATGGAATAAAATCAATACTTCAGTTGTTACTTTACGTAAGAACAGGCTGAATTCTCCCATAAAAAGCACAGATGACCAAATTCGTTTACAAAATATAGCCTTACATTATTCACAGGATATAAAGGAATAGGAGCAGAAACTTTGCTAGCAAATATAAACAAAAAGAGATCAAGAGGTGAAAAGACAAAAAAAGAAGTGTACATTGTGCAAAAGGTAATATTTATGAAGAAAATACCAATCCTACGTATATATTTTACAAATAACAAATTACATACATATATACACATTTACAGATGTGTATGTATGTGTCTATTAATTTGTTATGTGTAAGTTACTGCCTTTCAATTTGCATATATTTTCATGTAGTAAAAGAATATATGTGTACTTTTTAAATATATGAAAATATATGCAAATTGAAAGATGGTAACATGTTGAATAAAGCTATAAAATTATTGTCTTTTTTGGTAAAAGTTTTGGCAACATTCAATGGTTTAATTTGTACTACATGAAGCTGAAATACTTATATTTAGGCTGACCTTATTTTGTTTACAAATTACTTTGTTACTTGCTTAATAGGAATGGCTATAGGATTAGTTTGCAAAAATTCTAAAGGTGATCCATAATAACAATTGTAACTATTGTCACAAAGCAACCTGGCTTTTTCCCATAAGCATCTGAGAAAGAATGAGAGATGTCCTCCCTACATCCAGGAGTCATTGTGGCTCTTTCAGCCCCCCTCACCAGACACATGCATGCAAACAGATCACAAGGAAGATTTGGGTTCCAGAAATAGCTAGGGAGATTTTTTGCCTTTAGGGAGATTTTGTGCCCTCAGTTTTTTTTTTGCTCCAGGGGAGAATTAACAGTTTCCATTTTTTGTAAATTTTGGCTCTTGTGGATTCTAGAGCTAGATGGTCTTTGAGGATGAGAGACCCAGGGGCTAAGGCAGGTGGGAAGGCTAGGACTGGCTTAATTGTAGGAAAGTGTATGCCATTCCCATGCAGTACTCTGTGAGGTGGCAAGACTTCAGGGACCAGTGAGGACATGCCTGGGTCATTATCATGAGGCTTCAAGTTCTTGGGGGGCAGAATCTAGTGACCTCCTGTGGTCAAGGCTGTGTGCAAATGAGCTTGGACACAGCTCCCCTCCTCTTCATCATCAATGCCCAGACTAATATGGAGATCAGTATTTAGGGGAATAGAGTATAGTCAAAAGAGTGATAGGAAATACAGAAAACATCACCAACCATGGCTTATAGTCAGATTAAACTTAATTTAGGAAAAAAAAATGATTCTTAATCCCTGCCATGTTTAGGAGTGAATTCATACTTGCTATATTAGGGTTTTAATGATTTTTTTAGTTATAAGTGACAATATGAGCATTATTTTTGCATGTATGTGCTTTTATATACTGTTAGTGTGCTGCTATAACAAGATTTGTAGTTTCATCTTGACCATTTTTGATCCTTGCATCATCAAATTTTCTACTCATGTCATCAAAGTTTCATTTCAAATGTTCTGTTTTCAATCAGTAATCCATTACTGGTTTAAATAATAATTTGTTTTATTCCCAAAAGAAAAAAATGTATTGAAATGTAATAGATAAGAACCACACTAAATATATAATAAATACAAAATTTTTCATAAAATATTTGTACTCTGTTGGAACATATTAATATACTCTCTCTTGTGAATATACAGTCAACTGGGATTTCACAATGGGGAGGTACGCTAAGCCAATATGCCCGGGTCTTGCTTGTATTTAATAGAGCATATTGTTCTTGTTCTGTAGATTTGAACTTTCTTGTACAATTTTTACTAAATGGACATACACAGGCCTTAAGTCACAAAAGGTCAGTGAAGAACAGCAACCTTTCCTATCCACAATACATTTGTACAAAACCCCAAATCCTTTGCAAACTCAGGATACGCTTTAATTAAGCTAGGACAGCAGGGAGGCTTTTATTTAGAGAGTTGCACAAAAATAAATTATCCACAAAGTGTAAATTAGGACATTGATTATCATCAGTGTATTCAGTGTATTTTAATATGTGTGGTTTTCTTTAACCATGTAAAAAGGTGTTTAAAATATTTTAAAAGAAAAATTTGAGAAGCCAGAATACTTTCACAGATTTCTAAAATGTTTAGAGAAGTTGAAAACCACCAACCTAGGGAGTCCTTTCAATTCTCTAACCCTTTGAATCTACGTTTCAAACGCTGTAGGAAACATACTACACTGGAAGTGAGTGAATCCCGTGGATTCTCTTAAGTAAAGGCACCTCAGGAGCAATCAGAATGAGAGGGTAGGACTTCTTCATTTAGTATTCTCAAGTGCTTATTTTCTCATAGAAAATTACCCTTGGTGCTTCTCTGAATTATAAAAAATAATGAACATTTTTGGTCAAGAGTTTAAAATTCAGAGTATAGTGATTAATTTCATATAGACATTGTTTACAGTGTAGTTTGAAGACAAAATATCCAAAGAGAAGATGGAAAATATATCAAGAGAGCACAATTTCCTTTTTTAAATAGCTTTATTGAGATACCATTGACAGAAAATAAACTGCACATTTTGAAATTTGATAAATTTTGATATACATATAAATCCATGAAACTGTCATTAGCACAAAGATAATGAACACACCTATTGCTTCCAAAAGTTTTGTCATGTCTCTTGGTAATCCTTCCTTTCCACCCTTTCTTTTTGGATATTGATTTTGTATCCTGAAATACTGATAAATTCACTTATAATTTTTAGTAGCTTTTTTTAAAGATTTCATAAGATTTCCAAATGTAATGTTGAATAGAAATGCTGAAAACAAATAACCTTGCCTTTTTTTCTGATCTAAGGGAAAAGCTGTTAGTCTTTATTAAATATGATGCTAGCTGGAGATTTTTGATGAATGTGCTTCATCAGGTTTAGGATGTTCCCTTCTATTCCAACTTTGTTGAGAGTTTGTATCAGGAATGGATATTAAATTTTGTTATGAGGTGTGAGCCAATGCTCCTCAGTGTGCATTCTGCACCTGGAAAAAAAAATTTAAAAAAACAAAGAAAAAAATTAAATTTTGTTAAATGTTTTCTTCTAAGATGGTCACATGCCTTTTTTCACTTAGTTTTCTAATACGGTGACATACATTGATTTTGCAATATTAAGCCAACCTTGCATTCCCGAGATAAACTTTACATGATAATGATGTGTTATTTTTTATATATTTTTGGTCATCCATACCTTTTTTCTTCTATATGTAAAATATGTCTTTTTTTCCTAGCTCTTTTAGCATTTTATTTTTATCACTGATTTTGAGTAATTTGATTATAATGTTTTAATCTTATCTACTTTTTGGTATTGAGCTTGGATTCTTTGAGCTACTCAAATCTTTGGATTTTCATCAAATTTAGAAAAATTTCAGCCATTATGGCTTGAATAATTTTTTTATGGCTCCCCTTCTCTCTTTGGGAAATTCTCTGTTTCTCTCTCTCTCTCTCTCTCTCTCTCTCTCTCTCTCTCTCTTTGTGTGTGTGTGTCTCTCTCTTTCTCTCTCTGGGTTTCTCTCTCTCTCTCTTTCTCTCTCTCTCTCTCACATACACACACATATATGTGTATATACATGGTCGCTTGAAGATATTCCACAGCTCACTGATGCTATTTATGTTGCTATTGCTATTCTCCTTTTATGTCTGTTCCATTTTGCCTTATTTTTATAGCTTTATATCCAAGATTACTAATTTTTGTGTGTGTTTGTTTAGCCATTTTTTATTGCACAACTTTGTAAGACTTTCAATAGAATTCAAAACAAAAGACAAGTAAATTGCTCATGAACCTATCACTTCAAGTTAAATCATGTTTGTGTTTTCCTATACTTTTTTATTGACACATAAAAATTATATGTATTTGTGGATTACATATGATATTTTGATACAGGTATACAATATGTAATGAGCACAGGGTAATTAGGATATCTATCATCTCAAACATTTACCATTTCTTTTTGTTGGGAACATTTCAAATCTGGCTAATTTGAAATATACAATAAATTATTGTTAACTATAGTCACCCTACTTCCACATATCTAATCTGCTATTGAGTCTATCTAGTGTAATTTTCTTTTCAGACATTGCAGTTTTAATCTTTAGACATTTCTTCACATAATACACTGGTCAGTACCTAGCAAAATTCAAGTGTAACAGCTAGAGTAGGAGGCAGGGCTGAAACCAGATACAGGGACTTGCAGAGAGGGTACAGATGTTAAAGTAAACAAGCCTCAGGCAGAAGCCAATTAGAGGGGCTGATAACTGCAGGCAAGCACCAGCTTAACCTGGCTTGTCAGCTATCTTTGCCACCTTACATGAACTTTTGCTAATTATAATATCATTCACATTGTGGTTTTAAAACTTCTGTACCCTTGAAATCACCACGACATTTCCGAAACAACCATATAAAGTACGAAAATGAAGGAAACCCAATTCTAGGAAATACTAAGTTCTTAGTAAAAGCCAACCTCTTAGCCTTGAATATTCCTCCCCTCCATTAGTAAAATTTCAAAAGACCAAAAACCACTTCCTCCTAATGCAGCTGCTCTTTTGGAGCCTGCTCACTCTCTTTCTCTTAAGAGTGTACTTTCATTTTCAATTAAAAAAAAAAAATCTGCTGCTTGCTTGGCTTATATGGTGCCTCCTGAAATTCTTTTCTCCTGATCATCTCCTTGATGATCACCAAGAACCTGGAAAAAACCTTCACTTGAAGTTCACTAACAGAACCTTCTCCTTATTTCTCAAGTTTCCTCTGTATTCAGCTGTCTTTTCTCTGTCCTGATAAACTCTAACTGCATTTGTGTCCCAAGATTAATCTCTGTCTTCTCAACTCAGAAAATCTATTGGTCTCATCCTGTGTTGCCATTCCTTGTATCATGGACCGGTAGCTCTCCAGCAAGCAATATTAGGGCTAATCTTATTTGTTTTCTATCTCTCAAAGATCAATGTTTTTTATTGCCTAACATTCAATTTCTTGAATTATGTTTCATATAATTTTTGCTGATTTTTAAAAATCATTTCAGGTGATAATATAAATCTTGTCCCTGTTATTTCATCTTGGCCAGAATTGGAAGTGCAAATTAGTTAGTTTTTATTTCCTTTGAGACAGTTTTGAAAATACGGGCACACTCTGAGAGATGATGAAACATAACTTTGTGTTTGAAAATGTATCATTGGAGTAAATGATTATACACAATAAATACATAATACCACAATTTGTGTTTTTATATTATATAAAATATGTGAAAAATAGTTAAACATACGCACACATATATACATGTTTGAGAGAATAATTGAAATAAATGCCACAGTTCTTTACCTTACCCCATCCCACTGTTTTACAAATGACTTTGTAGCTCCTTCTACTGAGAGGTGGAGTATATTTCCTCACCCCTTGAATCAGGGCCATCCTTCTCGTTTTCTTTGGTCAACAGAATATAGCAGAAATGACACTGAAGCCAGTTCTACACCTAGATCTATAAAGAGGCCTTATAAAATTCTGCTGTCTTTAGGAACCCTGCACAGGAGTTTGCTGGAATACCAGAAATCATGTGGTACAGAGAGCAGCAACCCCAGCTGAGACCTGTTTCGTGCAGTGAGTCTTCAGCTAGACTCCACCTGACTGTGGCCATTATTAATAACTATGTCTGTGCAGGTAATTAGTGTAGCATAGACATGCTAATTCTTTAAGACACAGTCTAAATCCTTAATACAATGTTATGTTCCCCCACCTTGAGTATATTTTTTCAAAAAATGTAACATTAGTAACAGAAATTAATGTCTTTTTGAAGTAAGATGTAGGGATTCTTAACATGATTCATTATCATTCACAGTATGGGTGCAGTTTGCTTAAAAACAAATAGGATACATGAGGACATTGAGAGTTAAAAAGTTACTTAAATAATTTTCTCATTTTTCATAGAGAGTCATCATTAAATTCCTGTCTTACAAGTGCAGTTTCTTTGCTTTACAAAAATTACATTCAGTTTTTGTTATAAATACTTCATTTTAAAAAGATATAAAATTCAATTTGCACAAATTGCTCAAAACATGTATGTTAAGAAACTGCTACTGCATTTTCAAGGGCAAAATTGGGAAATGTTTGGCAGAAAATATGAAATCACTGGGCTGGTGGTAGTGTGTGCTGGGTTGTGCACTGGAGTCTTGCCAACATGTCCTTCAACCACGGGAAGTCTTTCCAAGGAGAATGACCCTGGCAACAACAGAGAGTGAGCCTTGTTTGCACACCTGGTAAACTGGTAGGTTTTCTGCAAAAAGGTTGGTTCATCAAATGTTTCACTGAACAGAACATTTGGAGGTGAGAAAATGTTTTTTTGTAAGAGAAAGCTATGCCTAATCAATTTATCTAGTCCTGTTAGAAAATAAGAAGGCAAGAAAGAATTCGTTAATAGTAGTTACTTGAATTTTAAAATCCTTCAACAGAATACTGGTTACCTTTCAGGTGAGACTGGTAGAGAGGGGCATAGGGCAGCCTACTGCAGGGCTGGAAGTATTCCAGGTAGTGATGTGGGCGGGGGAGGGGTGGTTACAAAGGTAGATGCGTATGTAAAAAATCATTGAGATTTAAGATTCACGGAGTTTACTGTATGTATGTTATTCTTAAAAACCAATTTTAAAAATGGGGAGAGTCCAAAAGAAAAGGATTTGTTGATCCTGGAAATGGATTTGAGTGTTCACAAGACACCTGTCACATTTATATCTTTTAAAAAGCAGTCATTGAGGAAAATAATGCCAAATAGATACTATGTTTATAATTGGTAAGCCCACTAAAATGAAACAAGTTTCTTTAAATTTGAAAAACATGATATTAGTAACAAGTGGAAGAATTAATAATGTATGTATTAAATAGTAAAATCCTAACTCATTGTCTTTAGTTAATGCCAGTAAGTATATAGCAGCTGAAATTATGAATAAATTCATTCATGTACAGAATCATTAAAAATTTGGAATTCAGAAATTATTGCTTAATGTTTAAGTTTGGCAACATAGGGGACAGTTATGTCTTTCCAACTAAATTCCATCTAAATTCCCCTATTGTTATGATTACGGAGAGTCTATAGCAAGGGCCAACAACCTATGCCCCATAGGCCAGATCTGGGATGCTGCATGTTTTATTAAAAATGTTTATTGTAACACAGCCACAGTGCATTAATTCAGTATTGTCTTGGCTACTTTCACACAGCAACAGCCGGTTGAATGGTTGTGACAGGGACCACATGGCCAGGAAAGCCTAAGATATTTACTATTGGGTCCTTTATCAGAAAAGTTTGCTGACCTCCGGTCTACAAAAAGTATCATTCTTAATTACCACCTTTTACAATTCTTATTGTACATACATGGTAAAGTACAGAGCATCATGCTCCTGTCATGATACAGGCACCTATGTGAGAGGAAGCAGTGTTACAAACATCTTTGTATTTATTTCTTACCGAAGTTCTGTGATATAAATACTTGTTTCCTCTCTTAGCAGTTTAAGCTATTGTAGACTAGAATAAATAATTAATAACTTTCCTAAGCCCTCATGACTAAGAAGTGGCTAAATCTAAACTTGAACCCACATCTGTCTCATTCCAGCCTCTATCCAGTATACAAGGAGTTTCAAATTCAGATTTGCAATGTGTAAAAACCTTAGATCCAGAACAGGGGGAGCACATACTCAGTTCCAATGCTAATCCCAGGTCACATGCAACAAAGTGGCAACAGATAGGACAATGAAACCAAGAGTGGAGTAAATACATCAGAGCTGAGCTCTTCTCTGAGTCTCTTGTCAGAATCATCATCAGTCCTGAAGGGGACTGATGTTTCCTTAATCAATCAACCTGGTAACCATCCATGTAAAGCCTTTACTCTCCCTTTCCTCTGTGTATAAAATCTGTAAGAAATAAAATCAAAATCTGTTTTAATCATAAATTCATGAAGATTGATCCACACCTGGGCCTTTTGTTTTTGCTTTGTGTAAAGTTTTTTTTTTTCCCACATACAAGGTGATAGTTTGTTTTGTGCAACATTGATATATCCAGTTTTCTGTTCTTCTGATGTAAAGGAATGATATTGGCAAGTATGAAATTGTGGAAAGAAATGGATGAGGGTCTAGTTTCATTTAAAACAATGCCAACCCATGGAGTTCTGATGGATGGAAGGGCAGACAGGGCTTTCCATGTCTCCTCAGGCCTCTACTCTCTCGCAGAAGTTGGCTTTCAGTTTCTCTGCAGGTACCCAATGGAATGAACATCATCAAGATGCTGGTGTCTCAGTGCGTGGTTCTTACCACTACCTATATGAAAGCTTATTTTATTTTGTAGATAAAAGAAATAACACCGACATTTTTACTATTTTGTAACACTCTGATGATCCGAGCCCTGGCCACACCAATTCAGGGTCTAATTAAATATCAACATTTCTTAGTTCATAGGAAAGAGCCTAGCCCTTTATCCAGAGTATCTTGAAGTCTCTCCCTGGAACAAAATGGGTTAAACTTGGGAAAAGAATGAAAATTCAGGAAAGAAGATTAAGAGGTAGACAAAGATTAATTTCCTAGAACTCCTATAAAAAATTACCGTAACCTTATTGGCCTAAAACAACAGAAATTTATTCTCCCCTAGTTCCGGAGGCCAGAAGTCTGAGATTAGGGTGTCTGCAGCACCCTACTCCCTGCAGAGGCTTTGAAGGAGAGTCTGTTCCTTTGTTCTTCCAGCTTGGGGTGGGGAGTGGCATTGCTCGGTGTGGGACTGTGTCACTCCGGTCTCTGCCTTCATTGATCACATTGCCCTCTCCTCTTCTGCGTGTCCTCGCTGTGTGTCTATCTCAAACTTCTTCCGATGCCATCGTGTAACAATAAATATGAACACATTTCAGGCCCACCCAGGTAATGCGGGATAAACTCTTCTCGAGATCTTTCACATCATCACATCTTCTGCGGTGGGAGGTAATATTCACTCTTTTGCCATAGAACATAACATTTATAGGTTCTGGGAATTAGGATGTAGACATATCTTTTTGGGGGCCCCCATTCAGTCCACTACAAAAATTTTAAAGAAGAATGTATGAGAATCTTCCTCTCTCTAAAAATCGCAATGTGTTTCTTTGGCTCTGACTCTAGAATTTGGAGAGGCCTCAGATGGTTCTGGTAGTATAGGTCACGGTCAACCTGTGGCTGGGAAAGCTGAAATTTTAGATGGAGCTGTGCTTGCATCGTTGCTGTTAAAACAGTATCTGGGTTGTGCTCCTTCAATCTTCAGAAAAGCCTTGTTAAAAGTTACAGCCCGGCCTCTGTGTGTCCTGAGGAATCAGGATAGGGCCTGTGCCCACCCTTGGGCTGAAGAGATACAGATGTCTGCGTCTGAGACTTCTAGGGGCAACATCAACCATTGGAGGTGGTTGATATCTGAGTTTGGGATTATTCTATGAAGAATTCTGGGAAGAGAGAAAACTGCTAGATGGAAAAGTAAGGAGGGCCAGTGCAGGAGCATGAAGTTGTTTAATGCCCATGATGCAATGTCATGGAAAACTCTGAAAAGTAGCTGGGGAACATTTTGAGGTGGGAGTGGGGAGTAGCCACTTCCCAACAACAGCCCATCAGGCTGAGGGACTCAGGCCATGATTATCCTATGGCCTTCCTCATCGTCTATTGAGTCATGGTTCATAAAGTAAGCATAAATAATATTGCTATTTGGGGGTAAGGTGATTTCCTATATAAGTGAAATTTTATTCTTGGTTCATTTCAACTAAAATATATTGAATACACTAAAGTATTAATACTATTACCAGAGAACAGAGGTTTATGATGTAAAATAAGGTAGCTTAATTTTTCATTTATCTGTCTGTATGTGTCACTTGATCAACTATCCACATTCTATTTTCCTTGCAGAAAAAAAAAAAAAAAACCCACACACTATAATTTTACAATCAAGAGCAGTAGGCCTGGAGAACACAGGCAAACCATGCTGGCCATTAATCCAGACCCACTACAGGGCTGTCAAATGCAAAAATTGAATGGTAATGCTACCGGGAAATTGGAACAGAAAGAAGCCAAACTCCTTTTGTAAAATTTAAGAAAGATGAAAAGGCAATTTGAATACAGAATTGACCCTGGTGAATAATTTGGAAAGATGTATTGGCTTCTTCTAGGCAAAGAATTTACAGGCAGATTAAATGCAACCGGGAGGAAATGGACAGGAAGTAGATGTAAAGTGTGAGACGGTCACCATGATGTTATTCTTATAGGTTTATATGTCATAATGAAATAAATAGCAATGCAAGTTGCAATAGGGATATGTCAATGTTTTCTAGCTCTAAAATGTCAGCAGCAGTTAGAAAATAACAATATCAGCCACAGATCTGATGGGCGCTATTCACATTGTAAATAGGGAAGGAAGAAATTTGAAAGTACATTGCATATTGTAGATCTATGTCGCTGAGTTAACCCTGGTGAATATTAGAATCCTAAAATAGATACTTTTATTAAATAGGATCCAAATCAAAAATGTGTGCTGTGGCATGTAAATAACTAGAGAACGTTATTTTTATTTGTAGGAGGTTATGATGGGGAAGTACATCGCATTTTCTGGATGTTGAGAATTTTTCTTTCATACTCAAGCCTGGCAGAGTTCATACAGCATCACCTACCACTCTAGGTGACAATAACTCAGAGTAACAAAGAAAAGGCTGGATAAAAGAGGTAACTTTTATTGATCAACTATTATGTGCCCAGCATGTGCTAAGTACTATCAGCTCTGATGATGGTTAATACATTCCTCACAATATTGGTAATTAGTGATAATTATTGCCTATTTTTATAGATCAAGACATAAGGAGAAGGGAGATTAAAAACTTGAACGCAGTCAAGTAACCAGTAAATACAGAATCATAATTTCAGTGTGAGTCTTTCTGATTTAATTGATTTTCTAAATAGCATGATGCTACCTCTAAAACAAATATAACAATCACTACTTGAGTAAAACTTTAATTTAAAATGGTGCTTTCTTATAAATATTTTTTAAAGTGCTTGACTGCAAACTCTTGAATGTGGTAGACCTGTGAGGATTTCCTTACTTAAAAACTTTATTATATATAAATATATATTATATTTATGCTTACACTTTTAATTAAATATATGGTATGACCTGCTACAGTAGATTGCACATTATAAAGCTCAGACAAAATATTAATAGAAAGGTACAGACTGAGAAAAGGTGATATACATATTTTAAATAATTATGTTTTCTGTACTGTTTTATTACATATCTCTATTATTATCATTATATATGTTTGTTTTATTTATGAATAGTGCAATCATAAAAATATTTTTGGTGACAATAATGAGATTGAATATTCCTCATTATTTTTGAAAACCTTGACTTAACACTTGTAATAGGACAACTTTAAAGTTTTAATCTGAATTCAGCACATAATTTTATTTATACAAATACTTTTTTGAATAATTTTTGAAGTATATCATGCATTAAAAAAGTGAGCAAATCATATGTATACAGTTCAATGAATTATTACAAAGTAAATCAACCTCGGCAAAAGAAAAGAACATTTCTACATTCCATAACCTAGTTTTCTGACCTTAATGGCAGCTATGCCTTCAGTCTTTTCGAAAGAGAGTATCTTCTGATAGTGTTTTTGACCTTTACATAAAGGGGATCATACAACATGTTCTCCTTTGTGCCTGGTATCTTTTGTCCAACTATATGTTTGTCTCGTTAATCCAGGCTGTTACAAGCAATGATAGTTCATTCACTTTCATTGCTAGGCAGTGCTTGGATATATGAATATATAACTCAAATTATATTTCAATATTGATAGGCATGTGGCTTGTTTCAAGTTTGGGGATATACAAATAATGTTGCTATACCCATTTTTATACATTTTTTTGGTGCATTTTATGTCTGCATTTCTGTTGAGTATACACCTAGGAATGTAATTGCTGGGTTATATGGTAAATCTATGCTTAATTTTACAACTGCCAAACAGTTTCCAAAGTGGATGTACCATTTTACACTTTCCCCAGCAATGTGTGAGAGATCCAGCTGCAATATATATCTATCAACACTTGATATTGTCACCCGAATAATTTTAGGCAATCTAAAATTAGTGGGTATGTAATGATAGATATCTCAGTATGATTTTAATTTATATTTCCACAATGACTAATGAACTTATGCATTTTTTTTCATTTGGTTATTGGCCCTTTGGATAGCTTTCTTATTGTGAAATAACCATACGGAAATTTTGTCCATTTTTCCATTGGGTTATTTACATTTTTCTTATTAATTTGTGAGAATGTCTATATTTTCTAAATATAAGTCCTTTGTGGATAGAATTTATTTGCTTTGCACTTTACCCACTTTCTTGCTTGCCTTTTCAATCTCTTAATTATGAGTTTTGTTGAACGAAAGTTTCTAATTTTAATTGTTTCCCATTTATCCATCTATTTCTTTATGGTTGGTGCTTTTTGTTAAAGAAATCTTTTCCTATCCCAGTCACGTGAAGGCATTCTCCTACATCATGTCTTGAAAGCTTTATTGTTTTACCATTTATATTTTGTTCTACAATCATGATCAGACTGGAATTGATTTTCTGTAGAGGATCGTAAGGAAAATTTGTATTTTTCTATATGGATATTCGATTGACCCAACACCAGCAATTGAAAAACCTTTATAGTGTCATTTTTGTTATAAATCGACTGTATGCCATGCATGAGTCTGTTTTTGAATTCTATATTCTGTTCTATGGGTCTACTGATGTATCTTTCAGAGAGTCCTACTCTGATTTACTTATTGAAGTTTTACCTTGATAACAGGTAGTATAAGCTTTCATATCCAGAAGGTTGATCTTTCAAATTGTTTCATTTATTCTTGTCCCTAATGACTTGCCCCTATTTACATATATATTTTAGTATTAGCTTGTTAATTTCCTCAAAAATTGTGGCAGTTTCTAAAGGGATTTCATTGGACTCATAGGTTAATTTGGAGAGTATTAACATCTTAAAATATGTTGAATATTTCAATATACAAAAATAGTATATCTCTATTTTTTAAAGGATTTCTTTAATTTCTTTAGATTTTTTCTGTGCAGAGGTTTTCAAAATCTTTCATTAGATATTTAATAGGTGTTTGTAATGCTATTATAAACGGTATCTCTTTTTAAACTGTTTAAATTACAGTGTTTGTGAGGGCTTTAGTAAAAATACTTGCACTTTCGGAAAATAACAAAAACGTATATGCTGTATGATCTTATGATCCCTTCCACGGTGAGGAGGAAGCTAATCTAGCAGAAATCATGCAGGATCGTCAATGTCTAGTGAAAGATATCAATTAAAAATCATTTTCTAATTGTTTCTTGATAGAATACAGCATTGACATGATTGTCTAAATCTACTTAGCATTCAGTGATCTTGTAATAGCCACTTATTAATACAAATAGTTTATGGAATACTTTGGATTTTCTATTTTTATAACCATTTCATCTTCAAATAATGACAATTTTATTTCTTCTTTCCAATTCTTTCACCCTTTTTTCTTCCTTTCCTACTTCACTGAGTAGGTCTTCAGTACAATGATGATTAGAATTACTATAGCAGGTACCATTGACTCATTCCCACTATCACTGGGAAAGCTTGTTTAGACAAATATTTATCAGATTAAGAATGTTTCTTTCTATTCCTATCTGGCTATGTGTTTTTATTGTGAATATTGAATTTTTTAAAAAATGCTATCTCAGCATCTTTTGAGATGCTCTATCCTTTATTCTTTCTCTGTGGTGAATTACTTTGATTAAGCTTTGAATTTGTACAATCCATTGATTCTTAAAACAAGATTTTTTCATGATGTATTATTATTCTAGTTCTGCATTGCTAGGTTTTGATTGTTATTTTGATTTTGTTGTTGTTTACCTTAACGTTCATGAAAAACATTGACCTATAATTTTTCTTTCTTGTAATGTTCTCATTAGGTTTTAGTACCAAGGTTATGTGGCTGTATAAAAAGAGTCTGAGTTTCTGTCTTTCTATTTTCTGGAATAATTGGTGTGTGATTAGTCCTATTTCTTTTTTAAACATTTGGTAGCAATCAGAAGTGAGGCAGTTTGGTGTTTGAATTGTTATTGTGTATGTAGAAAGGTTCTTCATATTAAACTTTTTGATAGCTATCAGCATCATTAAATTTTCTATTTTTTTTTTTCCTTGAATCAGATTTGGTGAGATTTATTCTTTCAGCAGTTTACTCGCTGTATCTAAAGTTTCTTTTTTTTTTTTTTGCCAGAAAGTTTGTCATAATATTCTCCTAATATTCATTAACTTTGACTTATAGTGGTGTCCCAGTTTTCATCCTGCACATTGGTGATTTGTTCCTCATTCTTTTTTTCTTGATCTGTCTTGCCAGAGGTTTATCAATCTCACTAGTTTTTCCAAAATGCAATTTTTGGTTTTGTTGATACTGTCTATTTTATATAAACTTTCCATTTCATGAATTTTTTCCCAATCTTTATTTCCTTTCTTCTCTTTTTTTAGATTTAATTTGCCATTATTTTCTAACTTCCTGAGATGGATGCTTAGATAATTGATTTTCAGTTTTTCTTCTCTTCTGCGAATGTGTGGCTATAAAGTTCCTTCTAATCATAGATTGGCCATAAATTTTGATTTGCCTTATTCTTATTATCATTTGTTTTAAGCTACTTTGTGTTTTTTATTTACCCATGGTACCTTAGAAGTGCATTGTTTAATTTTCACACATATAAAAATTCCCTATTTTTTTCATTATTAATTTCTAGCTGAATTCCATTTTGAGCATACTATGTGTATTTAAATCCCATGAAATTTGTTTACATTTGTCAAGCATAAGATCCATTTTGGTAAATGTTTTGTGTGCACTTGAAAATAATATTAATTAAGATGTTGTTGGGTGCAGTATTGTAAATATGCCAACTAGGTCAGATTTATTAACCATATCATTTACTTTTGCTATAGCCTTACTAATTATTTGTCTGGTTATTTTATCATGTACTGACAGAGTTGTATTAAAATCTCCTGCAATGAGTGTGCATTAGGCTATTTGCCCTTTTACTTCAATCATATTGTGCTTTATATGTCCCAAAGCTGCATTATTAGGTACCAGGTTACAACTCATTCATTACAAGGTTTGATGAGTATAAGATTTTGACTTTTTCAGATAATAAAATCCATAAATCAATGTAACCAGAAACATATAAAACTATAATATGTCACATTCAGATGAATTTTTATAACTAAATTGGGAGGCCTGGCTCAGTGGCTCACACCTGTAATCCTAGCACTCTGGAAGGCCAACGCAGGAAGATCGTTTGAGCTCAGGAATGCGAGACCAGCCTGAGCAAGAGCAAGACCCTGTCTCTACTAAAAAAAAAGAAAGAAAGAAAGAAAGAAATTAGCTGGAAAACTAAAAATATACATAGAAAAAATTATCTGGGTATGGTGGCACATGCCTGTAGTCCCAGCTACTTGGGAGGCTGAGGCAGGAGGATCGCTTGAGCCCAGGAGTTTGAGGTTGCTGTGAGCTAGGCTGACGCCACAGCACTCTAGCCAGGGCAACAGAGTGAGACTCTGTCTCAAAACAAACAAACAAACAAACAAACAAAAGCTAAATGGGGAAACCAAAGTCAGCCTATCTGAATATCTGAATCCTGAGTCTCCCACTTTTTCCTCATGAGCTAGATGAACTTGTGATTCCCTGCCATCTGCACCAAGACTCAGCTTCAATCAGTATTTTAATTCAGAATTTAGTATTTAAAATTAATATATTTTCCTGTTTAAAATGTTTTTATCATCATACAAAAAATCTCTCTAACTCTAACCTTGATTGTTGTCTTAAAGTCTTTTCGATTCATTTTAATATAATTATACCAGATTTCTTTTGGTTAATATTCGCCTTACATATTTTTCCCATATCTTTCTGTATCTTTTGTTGTGTAAAAGGAGGACAATTATGAAAGGGCATGGAAAATAATAAAATCTTAGTGCAAGAAATATACCCTAGCTTCAGTGGAAAATAATCTAAGAACTAGAAAACTATTGAGATTTGAGGATCTTCACCTCCCAGGGCTCGTATTTCATCATCTCTGCTTTGTTTTGCACCCACTATTTCCACAACTCTTTCTTTCAACTTTCTTATCCTGTTTAGAGTGTGTGAGACCTAACGTGCCACGCCGAAATATGTCCCTTTGGCATGAGGATTGTGGAGCTGAAGACTAGAAAGAAGAAGCAGACGTAGGAAAGCTCCCCATCCACCCTCTATTTGCCTAAAATCAGGACATAAATTTACAAAGATAAAAGCTATTCCATCTCTTCTTTCTACCAGGGAGAACAAAAGTTCACCACTGAAGACAACTTTTAGACCCTTTTGGGCCTAGAGATGGCACCAAAGGAATCTACATGAGCAAACTTGGCAGCATTTATCTGCCAGTTATTTGCCTTCTCACACGTTGCCCCATCCCTAGTGACTCAAAGTAATTTTCTTGTCATATCTGTAAAAATTTATTGTGCTTTGTTGAAGATGCTATATAAGAAGGAATTCAAAGCTAACTCTTTGAGAATTACTCATTCCCTAGGTATTGTCTATGTATATATCAAATAAACACATTAATAAACATCTGTTTGTTTTTCTCATGTTACTCTGCCTTTTGTTACAGGGATTCATTCCAGATAAGAACTTAAAAGAGTTTGAGCTAACAACAGCCTAACATGGTTTCCAACATCCCTCTCTCATCAGCTGGCTCTGTCTTTTTATATTCCCTTGTTGCTATCCTCTGGGTTGATTAGCTTATCTCATTTAAGCCAGGTGTTTAATATTAACTTTCTGGCCAAGTAATGACAAACATGTTTAGTACACTACATGGACAATGGGAGACAGGCCCATCGATCCTGCAGTAGGCAGTAAGAAGTGTCCTGCCAACCGCAGTGCTCATTGGATTGACAATTCTTCTTTGCAAAAGAGTATAACAGAAGGTTAAACCTAGTCTATAACTTCAAAATGTCTTTTTAATCGAAACATTTACCAACATTTGGAAATTAGGAAACATTGCATAAAAACCTCAAATTCCAGCTCTTCTTGAAAATTCAGAAATCCTGGCAACAGTAGAATAATATTACTACAGAGAAACAATGGCTGTGCTTAATACAGCTGGTTTCCTGCTTTTTAGATGGGACCTGGGTTCTGCACGTCGCAACCTGACCCAATTTTATATATATGAAACTGCTCAGAATGCTTTTGAGTTTGAGATTCTTAAAAAAAAAAAAATCTGACAGCAAAATTTATTGCTTTGAGGGAAAGTACTTTATCTTAATTACCTTTAAATCACAACATGCTGTAGAATGTTCAGATCACATTTGGTTACCAAATTTATGACAGTGAAATAGTTAAATTAAAGCTTTAAAAATTTATCAGTATATACACTGACCTCTTGATAGTAATGAAGAGGATTTAGTTTAATTAATACCTGTAATCCACAGATGCCACAAATACCTAAATTTTATCCAATAATTTCTACTTAAATCAAACTTCAGAAAAAAAAATATTAGAGGTGCTAACAAGTAGCAAAACTGACTGTGAACAAAATTGGCTTTCTTTTGTTTGGTGAAGGAAGATAATTAGCAGGAAATGGCCAACAGATGAGAGGCAGTAAGAGGAAGCTGGGAGCACAAAGGATCTCTCAGAGGGAATCAAAGACTTCAGATCCCTAGGAATTGATTTCATTACAAATCCCAATAATTGCTGGAAAGACTTTCCTGGGACAAACAGTTATAGCAAATCACACATATAAAAAAAAGGAAATGCTTTGTTTAGTAATATTGGAAGAGTTGAAAAGCACACAGATTTTTACTGGACAAGCACCTTGCTAATCAATGAAGAATATTTTACATTTTAATTTAAGACTTTCAAAAAAGTCCTTAAATTTGTTATTTAATGCAGCCCACAGTCCCACAACTCAGCTAGGCACAAACAAGACATCTTTGTCCAAAAGTTTAACTTTCACTCTCTTTGTCAGATGATCCTGAGAGCAATTCTCTTTCAGAATAGCCCGACCTCAGAAGACTCCGGAACATCCGGAGTCTGGGAAGGACTAACAGGATTTATATGTACTGATAGGAAAGGACCACTCAGCACCTCGTGATAACAACACATTCAATCAAGGGAAATTAAATTCTAACAGGATTAGAGGAGTCAGCAGTTAATACATAGGACCATGATTTCCCCCAAGCTGACATGCACACTGAAAGCCTATCATCTACGGGAGAAACTGTTAAGAACATGACACAATGCTTTAAAGTAGGAGGCAGCTTAAAATATGTGCAGAAATTCTAGCTTTTCATTCTGCTATGGCAACACAGGTTAGGCCTGAATCTCCTCAGATTTATTGCCCTGTTTTCCAACAGCAAATGCAAAAACATGCATCAATATAACACTGGAACCATCCTAAACAAACTAAAATTACACATGAAGATTGCTGTGTGACTGTCTCAAATACGCACATATATACACACATATACACTCAAATGATAAAGAGAATGTCTCCAAATATTAAATATAGAAATCACAAATAATGTTCTATTATCCCAAATCAAGGCTCTTTGGCATTTTGTTATTGTGCCTCACAAATCTAGCTGTTCCCTATCCATGTTTCTGTACTTGTCAATTTGAAATTTTGCTAAGATTCAGATGAGATACCCACGGATTATGCAAATCAATGATCAACATTTCCCTAACAGCAGTTACCAAGGGACCTGTCTGTTTCCCAAAAAACGCTCTTTATCCTAGGCAAGAAATATACCATTCCTTTATGGATATTGTCACTTTATCAGCTTGTTTCCTGACATTAATGCAATGTTAGAGAAAGGACTCCGCTTTTTATTGGTTGCTTCTTTCTCCATACTAAAATTGATTCTAAACAATTAGAATCTCCAGTTATTCAAAAAGCATGCAAGATTGGTAAGGGGCTTAGACTAAAGGGCAAGTTTGTCCTTCAGAGAGGTTGTGGCTCAGCTGAAACTTGCCTTTCCCTGGGAACAAAAGTTCCCTATCAGCCGTCTCTACAAGAAAAAAGGCTTATTATTGTGTGCATATCCCACATTTCTCAGTCAGAAAAGGAAGTTGGTTTCTGTGGTAGATTGATTGAATTAATGGTTCCAATACTTGACCCCCACCAGTTATCCTCACCCTCTGTCCCATAGCATTCTTGTGTCTCCCTGCTCTGACTCTAAGCCCAATTACACATTTAATTTGGCCCATAGGATGTTAGCAAAGGTGATGCAAAGAACGGTTTAAAAATTGCTTGTGTATCGGGGTTGCTCTTCTTGCTCTCTGTAATGTCTATGTGAACGGGTCTAGGAGAGCCTGCTGGAGCATGATGTGTAGAGTAGAGGGTGGTCAATCCACCTGAGACTATCTTAAATCAGCTAATAGCCAGTGAAACCTACTCATGTAATCAGCCCAGCCAAGACCAGAGACCTCTTTTATAACCTACAAACATGATACCTTTGTTATCTTTGGATTATCTTTTACTTTCCTCTGCAGACCTGTACCTTCCAAACCGTAACTGCAGCTTGAACAATCTTCTCAGCAAGAACAAATGCCCCCATGTGTGCTGGGAGCTGGAGGGAGGTGCATCTTGCAAAGTCCTCTCTGCTTATACCTGAGCATTTTCCTAAATTGCTAAATGCAATAAAAACAACAGTGGTTTAGTAATTAGGTAATTCACCTTGCTTAGATAAGTCCCCACTGTGACATATTGTTAAATGTTTAATAAGATTTGATCCATTTTGTTTCTCTGCGGAAGATTTTTCTTCATATGAATTAAGATGATCCAAGAAACACTTTTGTTTTTGGGTACTGTATCCACACAAGTTGTTATAAAAGAATCAGGGTGGAGATAAATGAACTTCTTTCAAAGCTGCTGATTTATCTTAATTCATCTTAATCTGATTTATCTTAGTAATTGTGTGACAGAAAACAATTTGCTAATTTTATAAGGTAGTATCTTCTGCACCTTCTCTTATAGAAAATTAAAAAAAAAGAGAGTTGTAGCTGAAAGTTTAAGAATTCATTGATGTTTTCCAATGACTGAATTATGGTGAGACTATATTAAAACAAATCCATTTATATGCTTTTTATTAGAGATATACCCAAAATATGAGAGTGTAGAACATATGAATGTAAAGATATTGGAAAAAATTTACAACGCAAATATTAACCAAAAGAAGTCTCATATAATTATATTAAAATGAATCAAAAATACTTTAAGATAAAGAAACAAGGATAGAGGTTGAAAGTATCTTTGTATAATGATAAAAAAATCAAAATAGGAAAATAATAAAATTCTAAACTTGTAGGCACCTAATGAAATAGCCTCTACAAAAATATATTACTAAAAGATTGAGGACTTAAATGTAAAAGGCAAACAAATATTTAGACAAATATCTTCATAACTTTGGAGAAAAATGACTCTCTTAAATTAGTCACAATGTGATAAACATAAAAAAGAGATGAATAATTTTGGATACATTAAAATGAAAAACTCTGGTTATCAAAGATACCTTAGGGAAAATGAAAACACACACTATGAACTGGAAGGTATTTGTAACGTGTCACATCTGGTCCCTCAATACAAGGACAACATAATGAATCGTAACGTATTTTGAAAATAGAATACTGGACAGTAGTCAAATGAATGGGGCCCAGGTCTTGCAACAAATGGATAAATTAAAAACTAAGAATTACATTGAGTGAAAAAAGCCAGTACCACAAATCCTATGTATAGTATAAAACCCTTTTAATAAACTCAAATCTAAACAATATATTGTTTAGGACTATATATACATAGGAAACAAACTAATTATGAAAATATCAAGGACACAAACTAATTATGAAAATGTCTAACAGATTATGCAAACAAGATTTAGAGCAATGGTTACTTCAAGGGTTGAGGGAAGAAGGGAGGGAGGGACAGAGACAGAGAATACAGAACACTTAACAAACACTAAATGTTGATATGATGGATAATACTTTTGGCTCACGTTTTTACCTTACTTGCTTCCCTAAAATGATAAGGGGGGATAAGTTGGATTAGAATAGAAGCATTCTTGGCATTTGCTATTCTGAATGTATTTTTCATCTTGAAGTTACTGTGCGTGAAGCCAGGAGCAATTACTTTTCGAGTGGATATACTGCCACCACCTTTCAAGGTGTCATTGTCCTGCATTTCATCAGAACTACTTGAGCCGGCTAAAGTTTCACATGCCAGGCATTACTAAATAAATAGAGAATTGAAATTCCTTCCATCTATAAAGCAAGGAAATGTAAAATTGAATTCTGACTAAAGGGACACTCCTCTTCTTTTTGAGAAAAGAATGCATTGCAAGGTTTTGGTGTTGGTGCAAAGACTCATTTTAATAAGAATCTTTTGTTTCTTACAAGTCATTGGTTGTCCATATACTTTCTTTTCCAAAATGTCTTCTATTTTTCCAACTAAGGTTCTTCGTATACAGAAACAATGGCTTAGTCATTTTGCAGTGGACTTTTCTTCTTCACAGCAGTCTTGATGAATAGCCTGTTATCTGCAGCTTGATTTAACAGGTCTTACAGCGGATGAGTTGCACCCATGAGAACAACCAGTATGGACTGGTGGCTTCTCAGCCAGCTGTTTTCAAGGTGTGTGGGTGCCTAAGTGGTGACATACAGAATGACTTTGATTCATTTGCCCGCAGAGAATTCAAATGATGTTTTGGGTAATTTATTTGTTTAGAGATGTGTTCTTTCTACTCCACCGCCATTTTGGCTCAAGTGTTTGACATCAAGATTTTTTTTGGACATATGACACTAAAAATTATCTTAACGGCCCCTGAGAATGCAAAACTGCCAATGAGTCTCAAGCAGCAAACAGGATTCAATGCATCAGCCATTTTCCATAAGCATTTAATAGCTTCGAGGAAATTACAGTTCCATCTGCTTTGTGGGTTTAGTTAAGGTGTGAAGTTCGCAACTGAGTACACGAGACACAATTATTCAACTGTACATTATACACACTGTTGCAAAAGTTAAGGATACACAACTGGCCTACTTAACACATACACACACAACACTACCTACTCCCTCTCCCCCCCTTAATCTATTTAAAATCTGTTACTAGCCTCTAAATCCCTCAGACCTTAGGGAAATAAAACCAAGGCCATAGCTATATAATTGCAAAGATCCGACTGTGTCCTATTAACTCAGTCACTTCATGAGCTAATTCAGGGGCCATGGGTCCACAAAGCCTCAGTTTGTTTAAAATTTATAATTAAATTTTAAAAATGAAAGCTCATCTTGCTTGCCTTGTTTAAGGATCCATGAAGTGTGTGGCTATCATACAAAATCTTCTCAACAGACTCTGCGTTTCTTAAATCTAGTCTTTTCTTTTTATTATGATGCCAGTTTTCATTAAAGAATATGGCACTTCTTCCAAAAATGATATTCCAGCTTAAAACTCAAGAGATTAAAAACAAACTTTGACAGAGCATGCAAAGAAGTTCTCTGATTTTTTTTAAATTTCCCTGAAAAAGTAAATTTAAATATAGAGACAACATCCATCTATAAATATCTGAGATTTAAAAATGTCCATCAGAGAACACTTTATAAGCCTGGAATAGTGAGAGGATAAAAGACTGCTAGTCCAGGTCCTCTGAGAAGCAGATGGCAGGGAAGGATTGAACATAAAGGGAAGTTTTAGGAGAAAAAACGGGGAAGGAACAGGGAAAATGTAGGAGAACTGTCAGACTACAATGCGATGTACATCTGACCTGGATAGAAAGCAGGAAAGAAGGAAGGTGGGATGAGAGCATCCTAGACCACTTTGCAGTCTAAGGAAGATTCTACAAAGCTATTGGGTATTCTTGAGTTAAAATCTGTCAGCAGAGGCATCCTGGATCTATCAGAATTGAACCAGCCTTAGTATGATCCATGATCTGCTCAGGTACTGACTGGGAGCAGTCTTGGGAGGTTTGTCCTCATGGCAAATTCAATGATGGATTATAGAGCTCATTTACTACCACTCTGGGATTTCAGTCTAAAGCCATAAATATCTTCACATGCCATAGAGTAGGCATAGAATAATTTGGATGATATTTAAAGAAGATAGCTTCTTTTATTAGTCAGCTTGCAACAGCAGAATGCTGCATAACAAATAGCTCTAAAATATCAGTTGCGAGCAAAAAACAAGTATTTATTTCTTGTTCATAGGTTCCCTAGGTGTCTTGGCTTGGGTCAGGTTTGCATCAGCTCCAAATGTCTCTCACGTTAAGACCCAGGCTGAAGAGGAAGAGGTAGCATAGGACATGTGCTACTCCTGGAAGATAGAAAAATAACGAACCAAACCACACAAGCACATTTAAAGCCTTTGCTCACATTACATGTGATCACAGTCCATTGCCAAAGCAAGTCACATGGCCAAGCCTAAAGTTAATGGGACAAAGAAGTGTAGTCTCCCTGCTGTGCTTGTCAGGAAGCTTTGCAAAGCCAAATGGCAAAGGGTGTGGATGTATTGTCCTAGTAGGTTGAGGGAGTGGAGTGGGAATAATTTTCTATTCTAAAATAATACAGCTCCCCTGGTAGAGTATAGAAAACAGTGTGGAATTGTAAAAGGTAGTAGTAGAAAATTTACAGATCTCATTGACTATCCATCCAACAGATGCACACACACACACACACACACACACACAATCGCTTATGGATGGAAAATCTAGACAAGCCAGAACAATATAAATATAGATATCTCATGTGGAGTCACATGCTGAAACCTTGGATAAAAATAAACCAGAAAAGCTGCTAAGTTTCATCTATTTTTCTTTGGCCATTCCAAATACAGGAGGCAGACAGGAATAGCCTATGAAGAAGCAGACAGTATAGCTTACACTTGTAGCGCAGGCAGAAAATCTTAGCGCAAGTGAGAAGAAATAGATACATAGACCCACAAAATCAAAAACCTTCAACAGTAATGATTTCACACCAAAGTGACTGGCCCTATTTGATGCAAAATTTAAAGCCCATTAGACCGACCACTTTCATCCTGATGGTATGGCCCCAATGTAGGAATTTTAACAAAGTTGGAATGAATACGAGTGAGTGAAACCAAAATTTTCTTACAACAGCTGCCCCAAATTAACAGTAAGCATCAGCCCACTGAGGAAGATTAAAAAAAAAAAAACAACTCACCAAAAAAGAATAAAAAATTAGCAACACCAAGACCTTGAGCCTTTGCTGAAAGGGTTGAGGGTGGGGATTCAGACATAACTTGAGTAAAAAGGAAAGAAGTTAAGGAAAATCTACCTCATAGAACTCAATATGTGGAAGCAGATGGAAGGCTCTATGGGATAATCCCTGGTAAAAGATGAGCCAATAGGAATAAACAATAACATGGGGACCAAGGAGAAAAATGAAAGCGATGGCTCTTGAATTTATCCTGCCATCCCCACACGTGCACATATCACACATACATAAATGAGGAAACAACGGAATATGTAAACGACAGATGAAGAATGGACTGAGAAAGACAATTTAGCTCAGGAAGAAAAGAAAACGTTAGTGATTAAAGGTGAGACAAGTAAATAGAATCAGAATAAACAGAGCTGGCAGAACTCAGAATAAGATTTGAGGGGAAAATAACCTATGTAAGACCCTCAACATATGTTAAAAATAATGACTTAGAGAATAGGATTGTGAAAATCACCAAGATGCAGAGGAAAAGAACAAAGAAATTAATTTGAGAAAAAGTAAATGATACAGAAATGAAACAGGTAAAAAGACTATGATACTGTAGAAGGAAAAAAAAAACTTCTCAAACAAAAAGTATTTTAAACGTTTCCAGGGCTTTTTCTATGTCACGAAAAATGAATAAAGAATCACTAATACTGAAGCATATTAAATTCATTATTAAACTTCAAGCATTCAAAAGATATAAACGTTAATTTTTACATTTTTTGAAATTCTTTCATAATTCTTAGATTCTTATGGTTATTTCACTTTTTTTTTCTCTTTATATTTCCACTTGAGAAGTTTCTTTTGACCTATATCAGGCTCGTGATTCTTTCCTTGGCCATGTTGAGTCTACCGGTGAGCTGTTAAAAGCAATCTTCATATTTTCTAATTTTTAGCATTTCCTTTTGAATCTCTCTTGGAATTTCCATCTCTCTGCTTACATTGCACATTTGTTCTTGCATGTTTTTTACTTTTTCCATGATGGTCCTTAACATATTAATGACAGTTATTTTCAATTTCCTGTCTGACAATTCGAACGTCTATTTCATATCCGAGTCTGATTCTGACACATGCTTTGTCACTTCAGGCTGTGTATTGCCTATTGGCACATCTTGTAATTTTTTGTTGAACAACAATGTTGTATCAGATAATGGGAGCAGAGGAAATAAGTATTTAGAGTGAGGTTTTATGTTAATCTAAGAGTCAGGCTGTGTTTAATAGCTCTAAAAATAGTTGCTAAAGGCCTTAAATTCCTTTAGTGTCTTTATTTTTGTCTTCCCTGTTGACTTTGGGTTTTCCCAAGTATTCTTCTTCGGAGAGTCTGCGTCATCTCTTTCAGCTGTTACTCTGGGGCCATGTTGGTGCTGTGAAGGTGTGGTGGAGGGGAAGTGTTCTGTAACGACTAAATGTCAGTCTTTTAGCGGGTCCTTGCCTCTGGGCTGTGACCTTTACAAGTGTTTCTCCAGATGTATAGCTTCTTTTCCCCTTCTTGCTCCCTACTCTCTTCCCTGGCGACAGCCTTCCCAGTCCATGTTCTTGAAGCCCTGTTCCCTGTTGCCTATGTTTCCTTTCCCCCTCCAGTGAGACAGGAAAGCTATGGGAGGAATGCCCTTCTCTCAGATGGGATAAGGCTTTGGCCATCTTTTACCCTGGAACATAGGTCTTCACTATGAAGTAGATTCTGGAAGTATTTCAAAATAATTCCTCCAACCAGCGCCATGAAGGGATCTGTCATAGATCTTAGTGGAGTTCCTAGAGGTAAAGCCCATTCAAAAGTGGGTAGGATCCCTAACACCAAGGACCCCAATAATTTGTCACTGTCATGTGGTCCAGCCTCAGCCTTCAGCAATTCATGAAAACTAACATTTACAGCCCCTACCATTGTGTGGTTCCAGTGGCTTTTCTTCAGGTGAGCAGATTTTGGAGTGGTTGTACCATTTTATGGTACATTTTACTGTACCATTTAGCTGTACCATTTTACGAGCAATGTTTAAGAATCCAGCAGCTCTACATTCTTGTCAGCACTTAGCACTAACAATATTTTTTAAAAAATTTAGTTATTCTAATAAATGTGTAGTGGGACTCATTATAGTCCTAAATTTCACTACTGGCTAGTGATCTCGAACATCCTTTCATTGCTTATCTGTCATCCCTATATCATTTTTTTATGAAATGTTAAAATTTTTGTCTATTTTCTAATTGGATTTTTTTCTTACTCTTGAGTTAAAAAAAATCTTGATGTATTCTCGATCCAATTCTTTTGTCAGATATGTGATTGGAAAATAATTTCTTCGAATATATG
>CAUYSK010021994.1:0-42714 GCA_963575035.1 Avahi laniger | reverse complement strand
GGGTTACTTTTAACAAATCACACACAGGTACAAATGATCAACCAATTAGCAGAAAGACTTAAAAGTTATCCAATAAACAATAATTCTTATAGGCTTATAACAAACATCATAATCATGACAGGCTTGCAGTTTTGTTCAGCTTTACTCAACTGCTCTGTGGTTAGCTTGTGAGGCTGACAGGTGTCAGTGTTTACTTGTTGCTTTGTGGTTTTAAGCAGAATCAGCACGGAAATTCACCTAACAATGTGGGTGGTGGAAGATGGGCTTCCCCAGCTCCACACAATTTATATGATCTCGTCTCCTGAATCACAAGCCTTGGGAGGAAGGCGCTGTGTGTTCTTGCCTGCATCTCCCATGGTGCTGAGCATGTTGTCTTCGAGAACCTGCCAGAGAGAGAGCACTTAAAGACTGTCTTCTGATTAGATCCAACAAACATTGGGTAAGCACTATCTTTATGATTGGCCACCATAAGTTCATAGAAGAGCCAAATGGAATAAGGAAGTTTATTCATGGTCTCTATTTTTGAGAAGTTTATGGCCCAACTGAGATGAACAATTCTAAGCCAACATAAGCCAATGTGTGAAGTGTAGTACATTGTCTAGTTTGCTTTGTAAGTATTGAGGCAATTCATTAATGGCAATAAATCTGTCCATTGAATGTTAGTTCCTGATCTAAACCTCGAGAGAAGGATTTTGATTCACATTGGGAAGAGGGCCCAGCACAGTCCCTGGAATACAAAGGTTTTTGAGATGGGTTCCAAGCAGTAGGACCTGCATAGGCAAGGCGTGTGGCTGGAACAAGCCAAGAATCACAGACTCTCAGGCTTAGGGGTGCAAGGGACACTGCTGTTCGCCCCTTCCTCCTTAATGACCCCAATTTATTTTAGTTATCCTTCTTCCTCCAAATGGTCATGTGCTTTGAAGGAATCTTGGCCCTTCCCAGAACCAAGCAGTGGGTCCTGCTTAATCTCTGGCAATCACCGTAGTCTGGTCCCCTTGCCAGTGATTGATTTAGGTATAGCTATGTGACCCAATTCTGGCCAAAGGGAGGTGAGGGCGATCTGTGAGAAGTCTTCTGGGAAAGGTTTTCTGCATCACAAGAGTGCTCCTCTTCTTCCCGGGATGCCTTTGTGTCTGCCATGCCTGAAACTGCAACAATCATCCTGCAACCCTGAGGAAAACAGCCCAAGGACCAAGCCTATATTGCCCAGGATGGGCAGTGAAAACATGGAGATCTTGGGTCTTTGGTGGGACATTGTTGGGCCGCTAAACAAACAAACCCTGGAGCCATTTGCCTCTGGACTTCTGGTTATATGAAATAAATCTACTCTTTTCAGCCAGTTAAGTCAAAGCTTTCTGTTACCTACAGCTGAAAGCAATTCCCCTTCCTGATGGGATACTTGGATCACCCCTGTCATGTAACATTATTTACTTGGAGCTTCTAATGAATCAGTCACTCTTTTAGGTGCTTTACTCATTCAGGCCCCACACCATCTCTTCATGGAATGTAATAGTATTAGCCCCATTTTCAGGAAGAGGAAACTGAGGCACTGAGAGGTAAAATAACCTGCAAAGGGTATATAGTAGAGCCACGATTCATTCCCAATCTCCAGAGTGTGCACCCTTATCTGCTCCCTGTCATGTCCTTCATTTCATGAGCCTCTTCTCCAGGGTGCTGTGATTGAGCACCGGCATGGGGCCTCCCTCATGATCCTTGTTAGATAGAAGGAAGGGGGGTGGGAGGAGCAGCGGATAGGTGGAAGAAATTTGGAGTTTTATTTTCCTGGTAACTTCTAATAGCATCCTAGAGGAGTGAGCTTCGATTATCAATGGCTCCTTACTTACAAAGAGCTGTAAATCTATAACTTTGTTTAAAATGCCTTGTATCCTTAATTTTTTTATTTTCCATTTTTAATTTATTACTTGAAAGTGCTTTGTTTGTTTTTATGAAGTGTTTCTTAAAGATTTTAAACTGGTTACTATTTGTAGTGTATCCTAAATTTTTTTAAACATTAATATAAAAAGGGATTTGATTCCTTTAAGAATCTTAAGCAAGAAAAATTTCCTGGGGCATAATTGGCACTCAGTAAATGTTTCTAGAATTTAATTGGATTTAAATGCTAGGATGGGAAGATAAAAGTAGTTGCAAAAAGTTTCAATGTTACTGAGATGATTAAGGAATAGACTTTATCCATTATTTGCAAATTAATTTTATCCCCAGATACAGGTCTATCAAGTGGGAAGAAATCAATCGCTAGAGTGGAATGACATCATGACCTGCACTTCCAGATTCCTTGGCTCTGGTGGATTAATAACTATGTCCAATTCTCAGAACAAATGAGGTTCAATAGATTGCCCTTGCCTGCTGCTGCAGGGTGGACCCGGGGTGAGCCAATCGGTGCTTCTCATGTGCGGCCAAGTGGAGGGACGTAGATGTGAAGTTGTCATGGTAACTTTTTAGTGATTGGAAGAATAGATGAAGCTAGAGTGAAACTCCTTGGATGGTATGGGGATGGGAATGGGGGTAACCAGCGCAGACAAAATTCTATGTTTCTAGACAAAGAAGGTACAGCAAGTTTGAATTAAAGTAGAAGAAATACAGGTAAAAGTGCTAGCTAGAATAATTAAGATAAATAGTTAACTAAATGGTTTTAATTAATAAACCCAGAAGGCAGTGTTTGACAGTAAACCTCTACCAAGGCCAATGGTTTTAAACTTTCGAAAGAGTCCACTTATGAAAAATTACAGACTCTAGCTTCCTTCCCCAAGATTCTGATGCATTGTGTCTGAAGTGGGGCCCAAGATTCTCCATTTTAAAACTACCCACAACTTATTCTCCTACAGGAAGCTCATAGACCACACAGGTAAGAGACGGGCCATATTCTCATTAACACGACCCCGGGGAAACGCAAAGCACCAGGGAGCAAACCCAGACTGGAGCACACTCAACTATTCTTACCTCATGGAAAAATTGAGGGAGAATAAAGGCTGTTTTCTAATTAGGCCAGTTTAAAAACAAAACAAAAACAGAGTTTAAGTAGTCAGTGATTGATAGCAGTTGTTTCCCAAATAAGCTACTTTAGTTTATATATTGTACTTTCTTGGTTAAATTTACTCCTAAGTATTTTTCAATGCTATTGTAAGTGGGATCCTTTTCTTAATTTCTTTTTTGGACAGTTTTTTGTTGGTGTATAAAAACACTACTGATTTTGTATGTTTATTTTGTTTTTGCAACTTTACTGAATTCACTTATCAGTTCTAATGGGTTTTTTGTGGTGGAGTCTTTAGGGTATGCTATGTAGGAAATCATGTTGTCAGCAATGAGAAAGAGTTTCACGTCTTTCCTATGTAGATACCTTTTATTTATTTTTATTGCTATACTGCTCTGGCTAGGACTTCCAGTACTATGTTGAATAGAAGTGGTGAGAGTGGGCAACCTCATCTCATTTTTAATCTTAAAGGAGAAGCTTTCAGTATCTCACCATTGAGTACGATGTTATCTGTGGGTCTTTAGTATGATGTTAGCATATGGCCTTTATTGTGTTGAGGAACATTCCTTCTATATCTAATTTGTGGAGAGTTTTTATCATGAAAGAATGTTGAATATTCTCAAATGCTTTTTCTGTATCTGTTGAGATGATCATGTGGGTTTTTATCTTCATTCTGTTAATATAGTGAATCACATAATGTTGAACCATCCTTGCATCCCAGGGATAAATCCCACTTGATCATGGTGAATTATCCCTTTAATGTGCTGTTGAATTAAGTTAGCTACTACAGTCATGCACCATATAACAATGTTTCAGTCAATGATGGACCACATATACAATGGTTGTCCCGTAAGATTATAATGGAGCTGAAAAATTCCTATTGCCTCGTGATGTCATAGCCATTGTAATGTTATAGTACTCATGGGTTTGTGCTGATGCTGGCATAAACAAACCTAGTGTGCTGCCAGTGGTATAAAAGTATAGCACATACAGTTATGTACACCACATATTTGATAATGATAAATGACTAAATTCCTGGTTTATGTATTTACTATACTATACTATATATCATTATTTTAGAGTATACTACTTTTACTTATTAAAAATGAAAAGTAACTATAAAACAGCTTCAGGCATTTGCTTCAGAAGTATTTCAGAAGAAGGAATTGTTGTTATGGGAGATGACAACTCCATGAGTGTTACTGACCCTGAAGACCTTCTAGTGGGACCAGATATGGAGGTGGAAGACAGTGATATTGGTGATCCTGACTCTGTGTAGGCCTGGAATAATGTGTGTGTGTCTTAGTTTTTAACAAAAATGTTTGAAAAATTAAAAAAATAAATTAAACTTATAAAATAAGGATATATAGAAAATATTTTTGCACAGATGCACAATGTATGTTCTAAGCTAAGTATTATTTAAAAAAGAATCAAAAGGAAAAAATTAAAAAGTTTATAAAATAAAAAAGTTATAGTAAACTATAGTTAATTTATTATTGTAGAAAGAAAGATATACTTTTAATAAATTTAGTATAGTCTAAGTGTACATTGTTTATAAAGTCTACAATAGTGCACAGTAATGTCCTAGGTCTTCACATTCAGGCACCACTCACTCACAACTCACCCAGAGCAACTTTCAGTCTTGCAAGCCCATTCATGGTAAGCATCCTACAGAAGTGTACAATTTTTTATCTTTTATACCATATTTTTACTGTGCCTTTTCTGTGTTTAAAATATGTTTAGCTATACAAATACCATTGTGTTACAATTGCCTACAGTATTCAATGCAGTAACATGCTATACGTGTTCGTAGCCTAGGAACAATAGACTATACTACATAGGCTAGGAAGGTAGTGGGCTATACCATGTAGATTTGTATAAGTACACAAACTTGTTATATTCATAGAACAATGAAATCACCTAACAATGCATTTCTCAGATTGTGTCCCCATCGTTAAGCAACACGTGACTGCATTTTGTTGAAGATTTTTATATCTGTGTTCATCAGGAATATTGGCCTGTAATTTTCTTTCCTTGTAGTGTCCTTATCTGGCATTAATATCAGAATAATGCTGGCTTTATAAAACATGTTTGGGAGTATTTCCTCCTTTTGAATTTTTTGGAAGAATTTGAGTTGGATTGGTATTAGCTCTTCTTTAAATTTTTGGCAGAATTCAGCAATGAAGCCATCAAGTTCTGGACTTTTCTTTGATGGGAGATTTTTTTTTTTTTTTTAAACAGAGTCTTACTCTTTTGCCCGGGCTAGAGTGAGTGCCGTGGCATTAGCCTAGCTCACAGCAACCTCAAACTCCTTGGCCAGAGCGATCCTTCTGCCTCAGCCTCCTGAGTAGCTGGGACCACAGTCATGCGCCAGCATGCCCGGCTAATTTTTTCTATATATTTTTAGTTGTTCAATTAATTTCTTTCTATTTTTTAGTAGAAACTGGGTCTCGCTCTTGCTCAGGCTAGTTTCGAACTCCCGAGCTCAAACAATCCGCCCGCCTCGGCCTCCTAGAGAGCTAGGATTACAGGCGTGAGCCACCGTGCCCGGCCCTATTGATGGGAGACTTTTTAATGACGATACTCCTTATTTGTTATTGCTCTGTTCAGATTTTCTATGTCTTCATTATTTAGTCTTGGCAAGTTATATGTTTCTAGGAATTCATCCATTTCTTTTAGGTATTCCAGTTTATTGGTGTATTACTGTTTACAGTAGTCTATTATGATCCTTTATATCTCTGTGGTATCAATTGTAATGCCTTCTCTTTCATTTCTGATTTTATTTATTTGAATCTTCTTTATTTTTTTCCTAGTCTAGCAAAGAGTTTGTCAACTTTGCTCCTTTTCAAAAAAACCAACTCTTAAGTTTCACTGATCTATTGTTTTTTCTAGTCTCTTTCACTTATTTCTGTTCTCATCTTTGTTATTTCTTTCCTTCTGCTAACTTTGGGCTTTGTTTGTTCTTCTGTTTCTATTTCCTTGAGGTGTATCATTAGGTTGTTTGTTTGTCACCTTTTTTGTTTTTTAACATAGGAGTTTATTGCTATAAATTTTTCTCTTAGAACTGCTTTTACTGCATCATGCAAATTATGGTATGTTGTGTTTCCAGTTTCATTTGTCTCAAGGTATTTTTTTTATTTTCCATTTAATTTCTTCTTTGACTCGATGATTGTTCAGAGCATATTGCTTAATTTCCACATATTGTGAGTTTTCCTAAATTTCTTCTGTTATTGATTTCTAGTTTCTTATCATTGTGGTCAGAAAAAATACTTTCCAAAGATAAGATTTCAACCTTCTTAAATTTGTTAAGACTTATTTTGCAGTCTAACATGTGATCTATCCAGAGGAATGTTCTGTGTGCATTTGAGAAGAATGTATATTCTGTTGCTGTTGAATGGAATGTTCTCTATATGTCTGTTAGATCCATTTGGTCCAAAGTGTAGTTCAAGTCCAATGTTTTCTTACTGATTTTCTATCTGGATGATCTGTCTATTGTTGAAGGTGGGATATTGAAGTTCCCTACTATTACTGTATTGCAGCCTATCTCTCCCGTCAAATCTTTTAATATTTGCTTCATATATTTTGGTGCTCCAATGTTGAGTACATATATATTTATAGTAGTCATAACCTCTTGATAAAATGACTCCTTTATCATTACATAATATACTTCTTTTTCTCCTTTTTACTGTTTTTGACTTAAAATCTAATTTGTCTGATATATGTATAACTACCTCCTGCTCTCTTTTGGTTTTCATTTGTGTGGAATATCATTTTCTATCCCTTCACTTTCAGTCCATGTGTGTTTTAAAGGTAATGTGAGTTTCTTGTAAGCAGCATATAGTTAAGTCTTATTTTTTAATCCATTCAGCCACTCTATGCCTTTTGATTAGAGAATTTAATCCATTTACATTCAAAGTAATTATTGATGGGTAAGGACTTACTACTGTCATTTTGTTAATTGTTTTCTCATTGTTTTATAGATTCTTTGTTTCTTCCTTCCTCTCTTGCTATATTCCTTTGTGGTTTGATTTTTTTCTGTAATGGTATGCTTTGAAACTTTTCTTCAAAGAATTAATTTTTTTTAACCCAAATGTAGCAGGCATTGTGCTCACTGCTTCCCATATATTTTCTCTTAATTGTCACATAGTTTATTAGAAATGTTTTATTTACTCATGTTTTACAGATTAGGAAACTTCAATTCTCATTTGTCAAGGTCACTCAGCTACTAACCAGAAGACCTAGTATTTGGTTCTAAATGTTTCTGAACCTCTGCTCTTAGGCTTCACAATCTCATCAATGTTTTTCAAACTGAAATGGGACAGTTGGGACTTAGACTTGACCAGAGATGCACACATCTTTTCCTAGTCATTTCAAAGCAAATACTTTCTTGTCCTTGAACTTTCCTGATCTTGAGTGTTCTCAGATATCTTCCTTTAAAAGGATTTGTAGTTTCGAGGCTAAATTTAATCAAAACAACAAATCAGGTCAAATGTGTTCTCTCCCTCCCCCTGCATAATTGCATCTGATGAGTGGTCCTTCCAGACATTTAGTTTCAGGCACTTAGCTGTCTCTTACATTTGCTTCCAGTGATCAGGGTCCCAGAGATTTAAACATATGTTTTCCCAGTGAACTTTTGTCCTCTTTGAAAACTGCATTCTGTTACCTCCTATTAAATTCCAGCTTTTATGACTAAATATGTGATGATAGCTCCAGAAATGTTTATATGATAAATTAAAGTGGGCAGGGTCTTCCACTTACAAATTGCTTCAAGACAGCACTCCGATGTCTGACCATAGAATTGCCTCATAAATGCTAACATAAAATGGATTTAAGCTTTTACAGTTGCAGCTTGTCCTTGGCTTAGGGGCCTATTGTTTCGGTGTGTCTCTGTAGCATTGTCAGCTCCTAGCCTATTTCTCAAACTGAGTCTGCAGAGATTTATGACTCAGTGGGAAAAAATGTGTGGCTACTTCTCAAACCTGCTTTGTAAAAACAAGCAGATAGGATGTTTTTCTCTCTCTATCTTGCATATACATGTAAACAAGCCCATACATGTAAACAAGACAGTGCCTCTGAGTCAGGGGGATGGCAATTTCAGAATCTCAGGTTTGATAATTATTTGCTTTGTATGTCAGAAGTTTGTATTAGAACAGAAACGTGTTCCAAAAACCTTACTGCCCAAAGACCCAGATTCACTAGAGGCCTTCTAGACATCAGGAAGGTGTTTGTTTTATACCATGGAGGCATATGTCGGTCTGTGCCATGTTCATGGCTATAAAAGAAAGTGAAGAGTGTTAAGTGTGACTTCTCAGGGAAAATGGGCCTGAAGCCTCTGTGATTATTATTTCTGGAGGAGGAAATATTTCAGTAGAAAAAGAAACTCCTTTGTACCAACTCTCTCTGAGTTTCTTGGCACATTTTAATATTTCAAGTAACAGCTGAAACTACATTAACCTTCTCTATTCTAATTGGAAGCATCTATGAGTTGCAGAATTAGAATTTTCATATTCCAAAGTGATTTTCTATTGGGACAGAGATGTCAATTTCAGCTGAAATTTCCATCTATGGGGCCTTTCTTTTTCCTCCTGATTATAAAGTGTTCAGTCAGCTAATGGTGTGATGGAGATACAGAGCACTCTTCATCAGCTTTTCCATGTACTTATCTGAGCTTTTTAATGAAAACTGCACTTACTTCAGCTATTTGCACACCTTTTCAGGATTCTTCTTATTCAAGGAGAACAGATGAAGAAATTCCCTCAGCCCTTGGAATTCGACTTGAACAATTTTTTCCTGCCAAAAAATATCTCATAATCAACAAAGAATCTAGAACAATATCTGATATTTGCAAATCCAGGAAGAAAAAAAAAGAGCAAAAACAATTAGAAACCTATTTCAGTTTTTCTCTATGTTAATAGGAGACTGTCTTATCTTCTAAAACTTTAACAAGAGAGACAGGGAGGAATATTGGTTTCTTACCTGTTCTCTCTTACTACTTTGGCTACTTCTTATATCAGTGATATTATTTCATATCTTTGAGCCTCACTAATCTCAGGTGTAGATTGGAACAATAATATTTACCTTCCAGACTTGTGGCAGTGAGTAAATTGTGTAACATTTGTAAAATGTTCCCAATGGGAGCTAAATATATGTTGGCTTCTTTTTTTTCTTTCTTCCCTACTTTTTACATATGACAACTAAGGTAATAATGACATGACTTGCCTGAGGCCAAAGATCAGGCCCTCAGGGAGCCAAGACCAGCCCTGAGGTTTGATGGTCTGACACCTGTAAGGATCCATCCTTTTTGTTCAAAATTAACTCTGCAGAGTTTGGCAAAGAGTCCATTGTTGAGTACCAAAAAGTCACAGAGAACAAAAGACTCTCCATGGTTGATATATAGTCAACCCCCCTGTGGATAACAAAATTCACAGATGCTCAAGTCTCTGATATAAAATGGCATAGTATTTGCATATAACCTATACATATCCTCCCATATACTTTAGATCATCTCTAGATTACTTGTAATACCTAACACAATGTAAATTCTATGTAAATAGTTGTTATACTATATTTTTATTTATATTGTTTTTATTGTTGTATTGTTATTTTTTATTGTCTTTTTTCCCAAATATTTTCAATCTGCAGTAGATTGAACCCATGGATATGGAACCCGTGGATAGAAAGGGCCAACTATAAGCCACTTCACAGATGCTTTGTGTTGTTACTAGGATTTTAATTAATGACTACACAGGGAAAGGATTCAAAACAATGCCACCAAAAGAACAAGTTTGACTTTCTGTAGTAGGAATCTAATAAATGTAGTAAACTGGATCTGCAGATCTGTGAGTTTTTGAGAGCAAATAATAATAGAGTCAAGCAAATAATAATAGTGTCAAGGCACAGGGGAACCAGAGTATGTAGTTGCCCTATGCATGAACCACAGCATGAAATTCAGTGTCTCTTGGAGGGGAACTGACATTCATACCTTTGACAAACATTTCTTAAATTCCAACTGAAAATTTATCAAGAGGCTACTTTGTGACTGACATTGTATAATACATGTATTATTTTATCTATTTAATGATGCTTATACCAGCGTAGTGAGATGGACTTAATGATTACAGCTCCATTTCAGTAATGAGCAACTGAGACTCAGTGAAGTTAAATAATTTGCCACCGGTTGCATAGTGAATAAGGGTTGAATCTGGGATTTGAACCCAGGTCTGTCTAGCTCCAAATCTATGTTCTTGCCCCTGTTCCACAGATAACTGCAACTCTTGCTAGATTGCAGTCATAGAATCATAGAGTTTTAGAGGTTATCTGATCTACTTTCATCATTTTAATGCTGGGGAAACAGGCACAGAGAGGTCTGGGAACTTTCTCAAACTCACATAGCTAGATAGAGTAGTGGAAAAACTTCTACTGCAATTGTTCTAATTACTCCATTACCACATTCGGGGAAGGAGAGAAAGGAATCGACCATCTATTCAGCTATCCCTTTCTGAAATATTAATAGATACTAAGTTTTAGGGCTGTACTAGAGGACCCAGGGAAATCAATGGAAGTGAAGGATATGGTTCCTGCCCTTTGGATGCTTCAAGTCTATTTGGGGAGAATCATCCTACAGCAGCAAGAGAGACACAGAGAAAGGGGGAGGGCCAAAGGGGCCTAGGAGACGGGCTCCCAGCTCAGCTCTGCCGCACTCTCACTCTGTGAGTTAGCCATTCTGAGCCTACTTTTTCTGTGGTTTTCCTTGGTCCTCCAACAATGTCTCCATTACACCCTGTTATAATGTTTCATCACCACCTCCTGGTCTGACAACATTAGAAAACCCCTGTGAATCAGAGACTTGCTTCCGTGAGCTCAGCACAATGCCTGGCACAAAGTGGAATGCATGACGTCAGTACAGGGCCAAGGCAATTGTTGACCTCCACATGGGAAATGGAAGAAGCCCTGCCCGCACCAACAGAGGTCCCATTCATGGAGTCACAGGAACAGATGACATTGTCCACCCCTCTGCACCTTGCTCTAAAGACAGGAACACATGACATCCACTTGTCATCTGGGAGGGCTGGAAGGAAAGGGGGCCTCCACTGGGTGCAGCAGAGCACATACCCACTCCCTTTGGAACCTCCCACCTCAGAAGGGAATGGGATGGGCTTTTCAAGGTACAGGAAATTAGTTATGGTTGTTCAGTGGATTAAAATAATCAGAATGTTCTTCAAGACAGAATATAACACCAAATAAGGATTATGAATGACCTACCACTAACATGTTTATGTATGTATGGACACCCCGCCCCTACTCCAGTCATACTTCCCTGAGGACATTTCACAGAATGCAGTGCAGGGTGTGATCTGTAAATTCCTCCAGGGCATGTTCCTCCAGCTACCTTACTTCGGCCTCCTGGGGGTTCTGCCTTACCAGGTGTTTGGCCTGCAGAGCCCTCGAGGATTTCTTAGACCTGTTTCTCGGGCTCTTTAGACCTACTTTTTCCTGCTGTGCTGTTGACTCCAGGAGACTGCTACTGGGCTTTAAAAATAGCCTCTTGCGGGTTTTCAGAGGACAGGTTCCCTTCCTGCCAAAAATGTGTGGAATGGTGGTTTCATTGGCAACAGTGAACCTTTGTTAGAGAGTTGAAAGTGCGTATCCCTCCTTCTGAGCCTGACCGCAGTGGTTTGCCGATGTCACTGACCCTGTTTTAATTAAGTCGTCCTTTATTGTTGGACTTGGTGCCAAGAAGCCGAAATGAACATTGTCTATTTGAGTGAATGTCATTGGGGTTTTTTTCCCAATTCTATTTTAGGAAATTTCTAAAAGTCACTGCTCTGCAGTCTGAGATAAGGGTTAAGAGTTTTTTTCTCAAGAAATAACATTCTCTTAAGTGAACATTATCTTGTTTTTCTTTCTCATGTAACTGAATTCTAAAATTCAAGAGGATTTTTCTGGCTCCTGATGGAAACTGGAGATAGTGATGTAATTTACAGGCCTTTGTTGGATGGAGGAAACGTCCTCTACACTTGCCCTTATGAAATTCCAACAGACTTTTGGTTTTAAGAAACGTATGGAATCACTACTACTCATGGCTACTGCACAAAAATTGGATAATTGGTGTATGAGCTTCCTAAAACTTCCGTAGCAAAATACCACAAGTTGGAGGGCTTAAAACAACAGAAATTTATTTTCTTACAGTTCTAGAAGCTAGAAGTCTGAAATCAAAGCACCAGCAGGACCATGTTCACTCTAAAACCTGCAGGAGACACTCCTTCCCTGCCTCTTCTAGCTTCTGTGGTTTGCTGGCAATCTGTGGCGTTTCTTTGCCTATAGATGTGCCGCTTAAATCTCTGCCACCATCATGGCTGTCTTCTCCCTGTATGTCTGTTTCTTCCCCTCTTCTTATAAGGACACCAGTGCTATTGGATTAGGGCCCACCCTAATAACCTCATCCAACTTGATTACATCTGCACAGACCCTATTTCTAAATAAGGTCACAGATACCCAAAGTTAGGATTTCAACATATCTTTTTTAGAGACACAATTCAAATGACTCAGAATTTTCTCTTACCCAGAAAATATTTGGATATCTTATCACTCTCCACCATAAATAACTGGTATCAGATACCATTTGTGGAGCATTTACCATGTATCAAACACTATGTCATGTACCTGATATATATTATTTCATTTAATCTTCACAGAAACACTTTGAACTAAGTATTATCATATGCCCAGTTTACGACTGCCAAAATAAAGGCCCAGATTGGTCTCATTTCTGCACCCATGTTCTGAACTACTCACCATACCTAACACATATTGCTTATGAAGTACCTGCTGTGTGCCTGTCACTACTCCGCCCTGGGGTTACAGCAGTGAGCAAGACTAATGCTGTCCTGCCCTCTTAGAACATGAGTCTAGTGGGAGAAGGTAACATTAGAGATAATTTCCTAAATATCAGCTACTGATTCCCAGCACCGTAACAGCATTTCCAATATGGAATTTTCTTCCTTTGCTGTCGTTGCTAGAAGTCTGTTGAGGGAACAATGGCTGCTGAGATGAAAAGTAGTGAGATGACCCTCAAAAAGGGATTAGGGGCTCACCTCTGCTTTAACCAGAGCTCCGACATGTTGTTCTACATATTGCAAGGCATCTCTGAAAGATTTTTGTTGAACAAAGTGTACCATGGCTAGGTTATGCTGAGGAGCAAAGAGTCCTAAAATTCCAATGCTTATAGTAAAGTTTATCCTGTGCTTCCGCATGTGTGTCTGCTCCCCACATCTGGGGGCTGTGCTCTGTGTCACCCTCACTCCAGGATGCAGGCTAAGGAAGTAGCCCTTTCTGGAACTGTGCAGGTTGCTATGGCAAAGGGAAAAAGAGAAGATGGTGAATCACACACTGGCTCTTAAGCATTTCTACCCAGAAATGTCAGGTTGTGTCCGCTCACATTTTATTTGCCAAAGCATGTCACCAGGCTGTGCTTCACTTCAGCAAATCATAGAAGTACAGCCTGCCTTGGGCCTGCAAGAGAGAGAACAGAATATATTTGAAGAACAGAAACTAATTGCTTCCACACATGGATAGAAAGAAGAATTTCAACCCTCTTCCAGTATGAACAGCCCATAACAAAAATGCCTTTCAGGCCAAATGAATTAAATTTTTGAAAGAATAGATTCAGTTCTCAGTGTCATTTTTGTCAAGCCTGGCCATTCCTTTCCCTCTCTTACCCCAAAGGACCATGCAGGAGTAGCCATACGACTTCTCTGGCCACTCCTTCTCAGCTGTGGTCGGTGGGCCCTGGTGACCAAACAGCAGCTAAAAGAGAACCTGTGTTCTATTTCTAGAAACTAAAAAAAGTCCAAATGTGAAAGTCACAATTCAGGGCACAGTGAAGTCTGTTCCTGAGCAATTCCTTGCAGGTTCTCCTTAAACAGCAGCCTCCTGAGTACACATACAATATACTTTCAGGTATAGATATTTTATTTACTTACAATTTCCCAAGAATATGCCATGTTTTATATAAAGCAAGGCATCTATTTATTGAAACCCTGGATTCCATAGGTTGGTGGCTTGCCGTGGTCACTGTATATATTTCTCCTTCCCTGAAGATCCAAAATTGATTCCCTGAAGTAAACAGGAAAAACTTGGGAGAAGTAATCAGTAGCTAAAGTTATTTTTGTTTTTGTCCTGTTCCAAGTTAGTGGCTGTTAACAGCAAGATTCCGGTGAGTGCCTCTATCCCAGATGCCCATCTTCCCAGCCCCGGGAACAGTCAAGACTCCTCTGAGTCATTAGCCTTGATGAGTGCCCAGGCCGTATTAGCTCACTGCAGGATGTTTAGCGCCTGGGGATCCCCAAGGCAGCCTGTAATTCAGTCAAATGCTGGAAATGTCTCTGCACCTCTGCGGAGCCAGGCCCCAGGCTTCCCGGAGCTTCCCACCTTCCTGCTTCCCTTTGTGCCTCACAGCAAAATAGTAACATCACACTTTAAATAGGCCACACACACCAGCTGTCAAAGGCAGTGCCTCACAGGGCCTCCTTCATTCCCAGGGGTTTTGGCTCTTTCTCGAGGAGAGAAGATTGAAAGAGATCCAGCTGTGGACTATGGAGACCTCCATGGCATTTGAATTATTAACACCACCCCAATCATCTGCACAGAGCGGCACATGCTCAGGGAGCCTCACTTTAACACCCCCTCTCGGACGTACCATATTGGACAAGGTCAGACAGATACTAACAGTCACATGAACTTGCCTGGTCTAATCACTCCATAATGGAGAAGCCATTGTCCCCATCTTACTGATAAGAAAACTAAGGCACAGAGAGGTGAAGTGACTTGCCCCAAATCTCACACCTAAAGGGGGCATGTTTTGGGGATCCAAGAGACCTGTGTTCTAATCTCATCTCCACCTTCACTACTTCTTAACCTCTTCTGTAAAATAATGACAGTGTTGCATTAGCATTGTGATAATGTACATAAAGGGCCTGCAAGTGTCCCTAGAACCAAGATACTCAAAAATGCTGATTGCATAAATGAATGAATGTTGCCCTTTTGTGATTTGTTTTCCTTTCAGGCTGCTCTTGATCTTTCTCATTGAATATTAACTCTTGCAGGGAATATGGAAGACCTTTCATCCCACTTGTGCATCGCCAAAGACCTTTTATTTTTCCTCCACTCAGTGACCCACGTAATGAAAGATGTTCTGCCTGCCGTACTTTATTTATGACTGCCTTCCTCTTTCACCAGTAAAAGGCATATATAACCATTAATCCTGGCTCCTGACAAACATGCATGTTGAAGTGATATAATTCTAGTTAAAATATTAGTTTACAATTAGATATTAACATTTATCAAACACTTATTATGAGCCAGGTACAGGTACCTCACTGAACATTTTGCCAGCATTTGAACCCAGGTGATCTGACTCCGGAGCCTGTGCTCTTAACCACTACGCTCAATCAGCCACATGAAAACCTACCATTTGGTGAATGTTTGCTCATACCAGCATGCACTGTAATACACTCTTTAAATAAGCATTGTCTTATTTAGTCGTTACGGCAAAGTTATGGAGCAGGTGGTGTCACTTCCTCCATTTCACACGTGGAGAACTGAAGCTCGAGGAAAGTAAACCATCCATAGCTGTTGCAACGAGTGAGTGGTAGCGCCAGGCTTGGAGCCCAGGTGCTGTGGTTGCAAGGCACTGCATCTAACCCCTGGTCTATGCTGCCTTCCTCTCATGTTTCTCTAAAACTTCACTTGATTTGCTTGAAGCCTCATCACTTGTCAGTGCTTTGTATTATTGGAAATCACTTGAAAATCCCCATTCCAGCCTCAGGGACTCCTCAGGGTCCGAAGTCTCAGGGTGAAACTAAGCAGGTCTAGATGGGAGTGTCTCCGGAGACACCTAAATATTTTTCCTGAAGCCACTAAGAAGGAATGCAGAGAGGTGAGTGTCTGCATTCCTCAGTTAATCAGAACCTCATGGAAACAGATAAGAACCAACCCCATCACCAGCTACTGCTGGAGAAAATAGTGTCCCCTGAGTGAAAAGTTGCTAAACCTGAAAAATAAGTCAGTGAAGTCATTGAAGAAGAGGTTTGCATCCCTGGGAGCATTGTATCTACTTTCTGAGCTTGTCTAGATGCAGTTCTGCTGGGCAGATGGGCAAGAGACCCCGCCCCTAGGATCCTACCGGGACCTGCAATCCATTTGTTTATCATCATAATTTGTCACTCTGCACATTTTGCTTCCTCAACATACATAGAAAAAAAATATTTCATTAGTGCCTCCAATGTGCATTTCTGTTTGGTTCACTTCACTCCACACCTCTAGCTGTTTGTCAGGAACTAGATCCCTGACAGAACAGGCAGCCTGAGTTAGTGGAAAAAGCACCAGGATCCTGGTTCAAGTAGGTCTGGTTGCTTAGGAGCTGTGTGAATTTGGACAAGTCACTTCACCTCTCTGGATTTCAACGTCTTCATTTATAAAATGAGGTCTTTGGACTCGACATCTCCAAATCTCTATCCAAGGTAATCCTCTTGAGATCATTCATGGCTCAAATTTAGGTAACAGATGGAAAAAAGCTCTTAATGCATTTCAAAAGGTGTTATTTTTGCAGTATGATCTCTGCAGAGTAGGAAATTATACACATAAAACAAAAAGAGGAAAGGGGTCTTTTGAAAGTATAGGACCTCAAGTTTGAATGTAAAAGTGTTGATTTTAAGTGTCTCTCTTTCCTCTCTTTATCTTCAACAAAGAGGGCCTGTTTTAATGTAGCAGATAATTTCAGTAATCACACTTTTCCTGTGTTTAATTAACCACATGAGAGCTTTGCTAAGATCTAAAATAGTACATGGATCTTACCACTTTGTTTGCCTTCTCCACTGATGAGAGTTAAGAATCCTCCTCTTCCTGGTAAGGAAGGAAGACATCTCGACAAATGAAAATTTTCTTTAAAAATGTAAATTTTCTTTACAAAAGGAAAAGTCATTCCCTGTTTTAGAGCTTTTCTTGCATCTGCTGATTCTCAATGTAGTCCATAAGCCAAAGAGGCATATTTTGGAGTGCCATATTCTGGTACCCTTCACCTGAAACTCGCTCTTAAATTCTACGAGTAAGTTAATTTCAATGCCTACCCTGCCCTCCTTCAGTGTGACGAATAAAGCCCTGCAACCCTCAAGTCTTAAGCGCTGGTGTTTTCTTCTGCCCTGGCCCACCCGCCTTCTTCCATGTGCTCATCTTCCCACTCTCAGCCATAGGGCACAGTGCAGCCCACATGATCCCTTGAACCTGGTACGATATAGCACACACACAAGTCGCCTGTGCTCCAACTCTCATTCAGCTTTAGTCAACACTTTCATCCTCATCCCTCATTAACATCATTCATTTATTCGTTTTCCATTTATTCAAAAGTTATATATTGAGTATCTATTATGGACTAAGTCTGGGAGATACAATGGTGAACAACAACAATAAAAACAGATGCAGACCTTGCCCTCATGAACCTTACAGTCTAATGAGGGGGTGGATATTAACCCAATAGCCACATAAATAAATGTGCGGTTTGTGTACATAGGCATGGGCTACTTTGAAAGCATATAACAGGGAGCCTCTGTCTTAACTTGAAAGTGGTACTGACCAGGTGTGTTCCACCTGCGCACAGTAAGCCAATCACTGTGACAGTGGCTTTTGCAAAAAACAAAGGGTTTATTCATGAGGCAGCCAAGCAAGGAGGCAGAAGAACAGATCTCAAATGCACCTGCCTGAAAATAGGGCTTGGGGATAACTTACAGGATAGGAAACAAGGTGGTCTAAAACGTGGGGAAAGGTGACTGGCACATAGGAAAGGTGAGGTAATTGGGGTTCTGCGCAACCGTAATCTACTCGAGCTACCTGGCTCTTAATAGGACACATCTTCAGAAAATGGTGCCATTACAATGATCTGAGGGTGGAGTTTTTGGCTCTCTGACGTCAAAAGGTCGCTCTTCAGGCATCTACATAGGCCCAATTGGAGGGTGAGTGGTCTTAACCGTATTGACCTGGATAGGAGCTGCCCCCAAGTTCCTGAAAAACAACTTTAAACAACAGTTACTATCGTGACCCATGTTCAGAGATGTTATCTGTAAGGAAGCCGGTGGGAGTTTAGTTATGTATTGTTTGGCTGTGTGAATTTTAGCTATGTAGGTTTTAAGGTCAGCTAGAAGTAAGCGATTAGAAGCAAGCAAAGCAGGTTAAATGTGGTGGGCTTGATCAGGCGAGCCGTTGGTTTCAGAATTATCTTGCCTAGGTCTATGGGAAAAATAAGTGATGCAGTATGTAGTACTTGTGGTCTTTGCTTTGCTCCTAGTCTGACTGTCCGGTTTCTCTGTGTGTGCATGTTTGTTTCTCCTAGGGGGCTCTTTATCACCATCCACGACAAGGGCCACCTTGCAACAATGCTGAACTCTTGGCCAGAAGACAACATTAAGGTATGAGCCTGTTCTCATTGCTGTTGCTCCATTGTTGGGTGAATCCTTTCAGCCTGCATGAGTCATTTCTGACTATAAAATGAGTCATTATAACACTGAAGGCAACATACTGCCCCCCACTCTGTTCCCAGGCCCAAGCCCATAGACCTGTTGTAGTCAAGTACAAATGCATCCCCAAGCAGAGGTTTGCATCAAGCAGTGAAATTGTCCTGTATCATTGTTATTATATGAGGATGTATGAAGATGTGTTCAGCATGTACCAAGTACCTGCTACATAAACGGTGCCAGTTTCCTTGGTAGATACAGGGAGAAATCAGGCATAGATTCTCTTCTCAAGGAGCTCACATGTCATGAGGAAAATAAGACAGAGGCACAAAAGACTAACAAGGTGGAAATTAATGAGAGATAAATGAGGTGCACAGAAAGCTGAGAGTGTTCAGAGAGGCAGAGATGACTTCTAGGCCGAGGGGAATCTGGGATGACCTCATGAGGAAAGTGACATCAGAGCTGGGCCTTGAACCCGAGGGGTAGAGTTTGGGCAGTTAGGCATCAAGGAGACTAGCCTGCAGGGTGAGGACGCTCTGCACCAGGAGAAAAGGCTTGTGGTGAATAACCTCTTCCCACTTGGGCATGTGTACCCCGAGTGTACACAGCAGTGGGGGAGTGGGGCGTGTAAATGCAGAGTGACAAAATAAACCTAGCACTTCTTCCTGGAGTATGAATTTCTCTCAAAAAATTTAGGGAGAAAACATTTTTGCGTAACAGGATATAATATGGAATGTAATAGTTGTGTTAACTTTTAAATATATTAACTATTAATTACTATATATTAATATGAATTAATTATTATATTATATATTAATTATTATAATAATTAATATATTGATTATTTAAAAAATGCGTTAATAAAACATGCAACTTGGTAAAAATTTGTTAGCCTCTGGCGAAATCCCCAGACCTCCTCCTACTGTAGGGACTCCTGTGGAAGAGTTGGAGAGGCCCTGACATTGTCACTTCTGGAAACAAAATGGGTGAAGCGAAAATGCAAAACATCTGGTTACTTGGTGAGGACATTTTTTGGCCCATGAGCTGGGCCAGGATTGGAGCTGACCGAGTACAGTATGAGGAGCTCTCAGGGCCAGTGCTCACAAGGCCTTGCCTCAGTGGGAGGCTGTGGCTCTCCACCACTGTCTTCTCTCCGGGGCCTCCCTCCCTGCTTCCCTGCGTTCCCTGAGCTCCCCCGTCCTTCCCCACCACGCACCAAATACAGCTTCATCCTACCTCCCTCCCTTTGTGTACCACCCGCTTCTGGCCCTCCCCAGGGAATGTTAGCATTTAGAGCCAGCAGGGCAGGGCGGCCGGGGCTGGGGTGGGGAGGACCTTGGCTCTGAGGAGCCAGGCCTGAGCCACGGACAAGGTCCCTGGACTTTATTGCTGGCTCATTTCGTACACTGCTGTCTGGGTGTCATTTTGCTCTGTGCTTCTCTTTCCTGCTTATCTGCTTAGACTCTAGTTATGTGTAGGCCTTGACCCTGCAGGTTTTGGCCTCAATCCCAGAGAAGCAAGTTTCCAGGGTGTGTCTAGGATGAACCTATAATAAAATCTCAAGGACATTAAGGAAACCAGCTGACTTGATGGAGAGTTAACTATAGGCTAGCCTGAGTGGACATGCTATTGACGTCCTGCAAACTAATCTTTTCCACATTTCTGAACATTTCAACCATGGATAAACCTTGTACATAGTAGGCACTCAACAGATGTTTGCTGAGCTGAATGAACTCAGGCAACCGACACGCTGAGCATCTTCCATGTTCTGACACTATGCCAGGAGCAGAGAGATGGGGTCTCCACTAAGACATACAGTGTGTTTGTGCAAATGACAAGGAATTAGAAAGAATGGGGAAAAGGTATCCCCCTTTAACCAGTACAAGAAAGGAACCAAGCTGGCGCAGGAGCTTGGGGAGGGGCTCATGGCTGGATTTCAGGCTTCAATTGCTTCTCTTGCCAGGGCACAACTTAACACAACATCCCTGCTGTGAGGAATGCAAAAGGAGAAAAACGGGGACTCTGTCTCCAAATTGCTTCATATCATGATTAGGCAACCAAGATGTCAATTCAAAACAGAACCTTAGGAGCTAAATATCTATTGACTTGGATAAACATATTTTGAGAACCTTCTAAGTACTGAGTTCTAATTACCAGAGTGATGGAGACAGCAACTGTTGTGATTTTAGAGGAAGAGAACAGGGATTTGGGGTCACCAGGAAGAGGTGGAGCTCAAGCAGGCCTCAAATAAACAGAGACATCTAAAGCGTCTAAGGAGAGGGTAAGTTACATGAGCAGACGTGGGCCAGTGGCATCTACTTCTGTTGCATTCGACCACCATTTAGTAAGCATCTACTCTATAACAGTTCCCTGGGGGTTCAGAGATAAAGAAGGTGTGTGGGCCCAAACTCAACTTCACACTCTAGTTAGAGAAACCGAACCAGAAACAATGACAGTACACTGTGTCCGTGCTGCCAAAGAGAGGAGCCCAGGGGACGAGGAACAGACAGATGACTGTCTGCCCATCTGCCCTGTGGTACCCCAGAGCGAACAGGCGAATGCCTGAGGCCACCTCCACCCTTTATTTCTGTCTCACTTTGGAGAAACCTGGAGGTCAGTCCCAGTGACTATGTAGAGGAATGAGCCCCAGCTTTGCAATCAGACAGAGCAAGGTTCTGGTCTTGAATCTTCCACGTACCTGCTGTGTGTGCAGATAACCTCTCTGAGCTTTGCTTTCTTATTGTGAGATAAACTATGATAAAATCTGTACACATTGAATGGATGTTGTCATTATGGAGGTAGAGGAGGTGGCATAGCACACACAGTGGTCCAGGGCCTAAGGGCAGCCGTGGAGGGGGCTCCCTTACCTGGGAATCACAGGCCACAAGTGGGCAGTCAGATGCTTTGGCCCCTAGACATAATTGATTTGGCCTTTGATGAGTTTTGAAAATTTTGAGTTTGGAGGCAACATTTTAAAATCAGAAAACTTCATTAAAAATATATATACGGGGAGAGGGGAGGGGGGAGAAGGGAGGAGGGGACAGGTATATGCATACACAAAGAGTGCAATGTGCACCACCCAAAGGATGGACATATTTGAAACTCAGACTTGGCGGGGAGGGGAGACAAGGGCAACATACGTAACCTAAACATCTGTACCCCCATGATATGCTGAAATAAAAATATATATATATATATACACACACACACACGTATCAAAACACTTGTATTTCTGGCTTCTCTGGAAAAACCAGAAGCCCTGAACGTTGGTATGTGAACAAGTTCATAGGGCTGACTGGACTGCCCAGGCTTACCCAGCCGCTACCTGCCACACTCACTGGCCTTTTTCTGGAGGTTCTCCTCCTCCCACCCACAGGGTGCCTTTTCGAAGATTCAGAATGTTCCAAGCCCCAGCCTTTCTTGTTTCCTAATGTGTTTTCTCCAGTTGCCCTAAAAAGAAGGGAGGAAAACCTCCCTACCTAGGTGGAGAATCTTTGCTCATCACCCCCATCCTGGCACTTTGGAGCTGACCCTGGACTTTACCTTCATTGTTTCACTTGATTCTCGCAGTCACTGTGCTCAGCGTGGAGCAAGGACCCCCTCTGACACCCCTGAGGTGGGTCTTGAAGAAGGGATAGGAGTGTCTTTTCTCAGATGAGCAAGTTGAGGTTAAGTGACTTGCCTGGGGTTACCTACAAATAAGAGCTGGTGCCCAGCCCGGAGCCCTGCTGCTGGGTCACCTCTCCGCAGCCGCTGTGTAGGAAGGCAGAGTTTTTCCAGGCACAGGTGTCTTTGGACCCTGGTGTTTCGGCTGCTTGGCTGGAGAGGAGGGCTGGTTCAGCTCCTGCATCAGCTCAGAAGGTAAATAATGACTTTCTACGGTTTCTAAGCCAGAAAGAGCTGCAAATCGAGATGTCAGAACAGTTGGCTGAGAGGGAAACGGGGTCAAAGCCCAAGGGTGGGGAGACCATGAAGTTTTGTGGGCCCTTCTCGAGCAGGAAGGCGGGGGCGGGGACGGTTAGGTCAGGCTGTCCTGAGCTGTCCAGCGTAAATCACAAAGAGGAGTGAGAACTGCTTTTCCGCCTCTTTCCCACAGTGGCCATTGACTGGAGCTGAGAGGAAGGCTCAGCTGAGAATAGCCCTCCTCTCCAACGATTTTCCCAAGCTCCTAAATCTCTCCCTCACCCCAGTCCCAACAGCTTCGGGAGGAGGGGTGCTGACAGGTGGCTGGGTCATGGGGCCAAGGGATCATCTTCTGCCTCTGGGCACCAGCCACTTAGGTGTAGAAACTTGGCCCACCTGGTGTTAGACCCAGGTTAGACTCTGTGCTCACTGTTACAGGCTAGATTTCCCAGGAAACAGTCTCTGGGAAGGAAATTAGCATATTAGGGAGTGCTCTTGGGTCAACACCTGTGGGAGGAAAGGAGCAGGATGGAGCAGAGGGAGAAGGCTGGGCTGCAGTGGGGTCTCCAGGAAGACTCAGCTGAGCCCATGGCAGGCCTTGGAGCTGGCACAAAACTTCAGAGTCATCCCGAGGCAGTGCAAGGGAGCAGGCCTTAGACTCCCACACTGATGGGTCATTGATTGCGGCATGCCCCTGGAAGGGGGCATGGCTTTGACCAAAACGGCTCTCTTCAGTCAAGGAAATTCCCCAAGTGGGCCGGTAGCTGAGGGTATGGCTGGGAAAATAGCTCTATCCTTCCTAAAGGAGGATCTGGGCAGCGCATCACTGTATCCACCCCACACAGTATTATGCCAAGTGCTTTACGTAGATTAACTCGTTGAATTCCCCTGACCACCCTGTAAGAGGTGGGAATTATTATTATCCCCATTTTACAGACAAAGAAGCTGAGAGGTTAGGTACTTTGCAGATGAGGAGTGGAACCAAGGTTTGCAACTAAGGAGTGTGCGTTATGTATATTGTGGAGAGAGAGAGAAGAGGAGAAGTAGGAGGGTGAAAGGAAAGATGAGAAGAAAGGATGAAACAAAAGGAAGAGGAAGGAGAGGGTTGTACACACATGCTGTGGGCAGCCCATGACCATAGCTACAAGTCCAAAGAAGCTCCAGAGCAAGCAAGGAATCATGATCCTCAGATCAGTCTCGGGTCAGTCCCAGTGGGTCCAGCTAAGATAAGGGGTGTGTGCAATCACTCAGAAGGGGCCTTGGGGTGTGAAGGTTAGAATGTGGTCCAAGGCAAGGGGTGAATGTGGCACATTATCCCTCAAATATCCCCCTAGACAAGAAAGTTGTGAGTTATAAAATTCTTCCAAACAAGGAAAATGTGATTTTATCATTGCAGAAATTCATGCTGGGCTTTCACACCCAAGGATGCTGCTCACGTTTGCCCTCAAACAATCTCCTGAGCTAGTGGCTCCCAGCATGAGCTCCACTGATGTCATGAAAAATAGGGTGTAGCATCTTCTCTCTGAACTTGTTAATCTACACCAGATCTGAACTCTGTCCAGTTCAGAAGACACTTTGTGCTCTGTTGGATCTATCGCATTGCCAACATTTGTATGTATCACATGGTAGTCTCCAAGCTAAGTGTGGAGGCATCAAAGATAACATGATCCATTACTTGCCTCAAAGAGCTTAGAGCTACTACGAAACACAAGGAAATGTATGTAACTATAATACAAGGAAGGGGTGATAGGTGGTGTAGGTGAGAAAAATGCTATGGGAATTCAGAGAAGGGAGTGATAGCTTAGAAGGGAAGCTTCATGGAGGGAAGTTGTCTTTTAAACTGTTCCTTGAAACCTACAGGAGGTAAGATTTGGATCAAGAAAACAAAAGCAATTTAAGGAGCAAAATGTCATGTATTCACGAAAGTACAAACCTTACCAAAATTGGAAGTATTTTAGTTTGGTTGGAGCATGGAGAGGATGAAGGGGAAGTTCAAAGGGCAGATTGGGCCTACTCCACAGAAGGCTGTTAATGCTAAAGATGGTTGAGCTTTATTTTATAGGCATCAGGAGCCACTGGAGATTTGGGGGCAAGAAAGTGATCATAGGGGAGGTACTTCGGAAAAATGAAATAGAATGGGGAAAATCCACGAGTAGAGGACCAGTCAGGACACCACTGTAATGGCTCGAGTGAGAGGTGGATGGGCAGATCCAAGGAAATAGCAATCATGGAATGGAAGTCAAAAATAGGGAGCAGGTGAAATCAGCAGAACATGGTGACCAATTGTCTGTGGTTGACTAATGACAAGAAAAGTCAAAGCAGATTGGAGAGTATTGAACTTGAGAGATACAGGCTAACAGGGAGGGAGGACGGCAGAGTGAAAAGGCTCAAAAGGAGTAGGAGGGACTTGTGGAAGTTGAGAGAACTATTGGACACCCATGAGGAAATATCCAGAAAATAATTAGCTTCAAGTGTCATGTGCTTAGACATGATAGTAGGAGCCGTTAGGATGGATGAGGATGTTAAGGTTAGAATGTGGTTAAGCTCTGTGTGACCGTACTTTCTTAAAATTGCATTTGCCACTTTTTCATTCATTCATTTGACAGATAATTATTGCATGGTCTTTCTGTGGTAATGCTGAACTGGAGAGATAGGAAATAATTAAAAACTCTAATATAAAGTATTTACCCTAAATAATAATCATTGTTACAATCATAAGAGCAGTGACCATTTACTCGTCACCCTTACTTTATACAAAGCACTAGGTTAAAACAAGACATATATCATTTCATTTCATTTTTATAACAACATGATGAGTTAGGTATTGTTATTATACCCATTTTGTGGAAAATTGAAGCTCAGAAAAGTTATCTATTATCAAAGGTTACATACAGCACATCAAGGAGCCTAGGTTCAGATACTGATTATCGGACTCCAGGGCCTCTGCCATTAACTGCTAGGCTGTTTGGTGACATAAAATGTGCATTTTAAAAAATGTTAAATAACAACCCAGATGTTTTCACCATCAAATGTTTAAGTAGCAACTTGCATGGGTCTTGGCACACAGTAGGTACTTAATAAATGTTTGTGCAAGGTAGACTGGCAGATAGGAAGGGGAAGAGTGTGTGGTGGACACAACAAGTGCTAGCAGTTCAGGGGGAGGAGAAATCTCAGTAGATTGCAATGGACAGGATTTGTACTGATGGAGAATGGGGAAAAGGACCTTCCAGAAGAGGCTGAGAGAGAGAAAGGGTAGACGAATCCAGAGTGTGTCTGGGAGGAGTGAGGAGGCCAGTTTGGCCACAGAAGACAATCGTGGACAGATGCATAGCAGGAGATAAGTTTTGAAAAGTCTGCTGGGTCCAGGTAATTAAAGAGCTAAGCATTTTGGACTCTATTCTATGGACAATTAGAAGTTGCTAAAGGTCTTTGAGCCTGGGAATGACATAATGAAAATGGGCTTTGACACAATGAATCTGACATTGGCTGGCAGGAGAGATTAGAAGGAACAAAGATAAGAGGCAAGCAGTCTGGAAACATGCAAGAGCCCAGCCAAAAGCAGGATAGGACTGACAATGAACACTGGGTGGAAGTGAGTGAGACAATTTCCTAGAGAAGTCGGGCAGGCAGCAGAGTGCCTATGGACACTGGAAGAGTGGCACTGCAGAGCCCCTGTCACCGTTCTAGGACTGTAGAAATAACACCCTGAAGTAGCTGATTTTCTGCGTTTAACTTCATGTCACTCACTGCCCCCTCAGCAGAGAGAAGGATTCTGAGAATGGAAACCAGATTAGGAGAGATGCTAGAGAAATGCCCATAGTTTGGGCACCCAGGGGCAGTAGAGGGCAAAGTCTCCAACAGCGACAGCTACCAAGAGGAGGTCAGATGTGGGCTGCAGAGAGGGTGGTGCCAAGCAAGGACAGGACTTTGCCAAGGGCACAGGTGCTTTAGCCCAGCCAGTTGGGACAGGAGAAAGAACCCAGAACCAGGAACCCAAAGCCAGATTGGAACCCTGCCCTGCCACCTGCACAAGCAAGGTGACCTTGGTAAGTCATCTAATCTTTCTAAGATAACTAATGTAGAAACATCCAGCCCAGTGCCTGGCATGTGGCTGATACTTAACAGATATGTGGAGAACATGAAGGTCTTGAGCTTCAGTTTGCTCACCTGCGAAACAGGGGTAACAATCTCAGACCCGTCTGCCTGTGCGGACCACAGGGAGGACCAGCTGAGGTGCAGGCTGTGAACACTCTCCACAGAGGCAGTAGACCAATCTATGGGGGAATGTCATGGCTTTCATGGGTCAGTTCCACTCTCCAGAGACTGCTTTCCAGAAGCCGAGGAGTGTTTTTAAGAATCTCTACACCTATGTACACCAAAAGGCAGCACCAGCCCATGTGTGCTCTCACCCCTGAAAAGAAGAGAGTAGAAATGAGAAGATACCATAGGCCCTTTGGGTACTGGATCATAAACTCTTCCAGGTCAAGAACGGGTCTTTGTCTCTTTATCCCCAATGCCCAGCATTGTACCTGTATGGATTAAACTAAACCTTATTGTGCCCATGGACACCATGCTTGGGGCCATCAGGATGTTCATAGCTCAGAGCTGATCCAAAGCCAGGTTCCAGTGAAGGGCTGGGTGGCCTATAAAGTCAACTCTTGTAGAGATGAAGGGAGCCAGTGATGGTGAGCAGGTGGGGGTGACCTGTAAACAACTTCTTTGTTACCCTGACAATGTCTCCTTGGCCTGACATTCAAGGCCTTTCCCAATCTGACTCCTGCCTGACTTTCCATTATTTTCTTTCCTGTAACCTGCACCTCCTTGTTCCCCACACACACCTTACATCCCCCACCACCAGATCTTAACTTCCGTCTGCATCAGATGCCTTTCTCCCACCCACACGCACAGTCTCCCGTGTCCAAGGTGTGGCATGTGTGTCCCTTCATCCATGAGGGGTTACCCTGCAGGGGGTAGCTCTCCCATCTCCTAATCTGCCGCCCTTTGTGCCATCCTGCTGCACTTGAGCTTTCCTCCCAAAGTCATAATTATCAATACACACATTCCTTCTCTCTTTTGGCTCATTAGTTCTTCAAGTGCTGGGTCCATGCATACTTGCTTTTATAGATGAGCAAATTGAAACTTCTTCCCCCAAGATCTGCCACAGTGTCTTATGCAAAGTAGATGCTTCATAAATATGTGTTAAGTGAATGAATAAATGAATATCCATTACAATCATATAATTATTCCTGTCAACACCTTCAGCCTCATCAGCATCTGTTCATTCATAGTAGGTACGCCTTGAACTAACACCGTATCTGGTACACAGTGAGCCCTCAGTGATTCTTTGCCAAATGCAAAAGGTAATCCCAATACGGTTTGAGAAGCTTCCTGATTTTGTGTGTAATAGGGATCCTAGGAGACCTCACAAGGAGCTCTGTTCTTCGCAAATTGGATTTATCATAACCCAGGAGCAAGCCAGAGGGCATTTGCATTGCTCTCTAAACCCCAGAGCTGTAGCAGCAGCATGGACCCTTGTTTTTCATTTTCTTCTTTCATTATGTCCTTTTCTCCCCTTCCGCCTCCCCAAGTCTCAGACTGAGAATGTCTGTTTAGTTTCTTTGAGGGAGCATGACTAGTTGTGGTTTCCCTCCAGCTGTTTCTGCAGCCCCCAGCTGAACCTCAGAATGCAGGGCAGGGGTCTTTCTGTCATCTCCCCTTGGCGGGGTTCCTCCCCGCCTGCCAGAACAAACCAGTCACCTGCAGGTGAATGAATGCTTTGGCCTTATCCCAGACAAGCTGTTTTATCCCATCTAAGTCAGTGGGCATCCAGTTGTCAAGCCTGATGTGTTATGGCTGCTAATATGAGCGCTTTGTCACGGGAGGCACTGTCCCTGATTGATGGCACCCTGCTGTGTTTTCCAGGCCGTGGTGGTGACTGACGGGGAGCGCATACTGGGCTTGGGCGACCTGGGCTGCTACGGCATGGGCATCCCGGTGGGCAAGCTGGCCCTGTACACAGCGTGCGGAGGGGTGAACCCACAGCAATGCCTCCCTGTCCTGCTGGACGTCGGCACCAACAACAAGGTAATACACTGCCCGGGCCAGGAGTTCTGAAGCCGGGAGGTGGCAGCTGGGGTGGGGTGGGGAGCTCATTTGTGGGGTGTTTATGTCTACACAGCAATGGGCATTTCTTTCCTGGTGTCCCCTTGACCAGGGCACGCCCCCTACACAGTGTGAAGTGGAGGACCTTCCTCCTTCCTGGTTGCCCATGCCCACAAGCTCATTCTCTTCCCCCACCCACTTTGGCCCCTTGCTCCTCTACCTCCATGAGCCCTTCGTGCTCACATGACCCCTGCTGGGGCTCCCTTTGCTCCCTAACCTCCATGATCCCGCGCAGTTTCCATTCCCCTCGAGGACACTCTCTGACCCACTGGTGAAGAGGGCAGCCTATTGAGGTGGGAGTGACCACCAGGCCATATTTTTTAGCATTTTCGAGGCAAGCCGCCTCAGTGGAAGAATTAAAATTCAGAGCACCAGTGCCAGGGTAGAAATGTCTGAATCAGGCAGAAGAGTGTCCTGCAAACCCAGGGAGAGAAACTGAGCCAAGCTGTGGGCGAGATCCACCTGCAGGATTCCAAGTGGCTTGGGATTTAAGGGGCTCAAACCACAGCCAAGAGTTTGTCTGCTCTGGGCACCACCATGGGGCACAGTGTTTGTGCCTCTCTGTGCTTCTCAGCTCTGTGTCTCTGTGTCAGAAAACACGAAAAAATATCCAAGAATTCCTTCTTAATGACACTTCACTTTGAGTTGAAGATCAATGCATGTTCATCTTATAAAAATTGAGAAAATACCGGGAAGTGTTAAGAATAAAATAAAATATCAGTCACACAACCAGTGCTAATCACTGTTTACATATTGGTATATGCCATTTTCCCCAAAGCACCTATAAAACCAAAGTTGCGTTCATATTGCACACACAGTTTTTTATCCTGCTTTTAAAAAATTTAATATCCGTCATGAGTTTTCTCCCAGGTAATAATCATTCTTTTACAATGTCATTTTAATAGCTGCCTCATGCATCATAATTTACCTAAGAAACCCCCCACAGTTGGATGCTTAGGTTGTTTCTAGTCTTTTTGTAAATATAAATTGTGTCTGATACTCATTTTTTTTGTAGGATCAGTCTTTGTCCTCATCTCTGGGTATTTCCTTAGGATAAATTCCTAGAAATTGAAGTATTGAGGCAAAAGGAATGGTCATTTTTTTAGATTCTTTGCATTGTCCAAAAGGTTATACTTATTTGCATTCTGCAGTGATCTCTCTCAAGAAAATTTGCCAAGACTCTTTGCTTGGCCTTCCTCTTCCCTAGACATCATATGTCTCCATTTTGAAACAAGAATGAGCACTATAGCTCCTAGTAAGGAATGATGCTCATCCACTCTTCATCCGCAGCTATGATCAAATGAGGGAACACTGGGCAGACCCTACTTGAAAGCCAGGAAATCCTGGGGGTGGGGATCAGATGAGGGAGGGCAAGGGAAGTGGGAGAAATATTGGATTGAGAAGCAGGGACCCTGGTTCCAGTACCACTAACAAGCCAAGTGAGTCACTGCACAGCTTTAGACTTGATCTTCTTTCAGTACAATGAGGAACTTAACCAAAAGGTTACCTAGTGTCCTTCAACCTCTAAAAATGCTTTCTCTCCATACGCCTCCTCACCAGCCCAGGAGACCAGAGGCTGGATGGGGGCACAAGCCTTGCAACTGCTCATCAGGACCAGTCTGCAGCTTTTACTCAGCACAGTGGTCTCCTTTCCCAGCCAGATATCTGGGGTTTGCTAAAATTGTCCTTCAGCCTCAAAGAGTGCATAGTTGGAGGCGTGGATGAGCATAGCAAACTTTGTTTTAGTTATTGTTCCTATCCAGCATCTCCTACTATGTTCCAGCTGGACTCCCTCTCCTAAAACGTGGCCCTAGGCAAGAATTGAAACAGCTTGAGTTTGATTCTGAGGCTGTTGTATCCCCTGAAAGGGCATTGGTTGCCTAGCAGGTGTATTAGCATCCTTTGTCATTGAAGGCCCTGCTGCCAGCAATGATTTGCTGAAGTTTAGGGCTGGCCCCAACTTGAATCGAACCCACCAGAAAAGACGACTGGAAACTAGCAGTGAACATGGGCCAGGCACTTTTCACGGACCACCTGGTTTAAGCCTTACAGCAACCCTCTGAGCAGAGCATCTATTATTACCTTCCTTTTTTACAGTTTAGCAAACTGAGATCCAGAGAGTTTAATTTTCCTAAGAAGATCTGCTAGAAGTGGCAGGGCTAGAATCCTAATCCAAATTTGTGCTGCTCTCTCTGCACTACACCTCTGCCTGGTTTCTGTTGCTTTATAAGTCAAGATCATTTTTTGATTTTTAGAATTGTTTTTACTAGAATAAATTTAGAACATTATTTAAAATTTTACAAGAAAAAGGAAATGACATTGCTCTCACAATGCTACATTTATGTTCCTTTCCAATATTTATCTATGCATACACATATAGTTATTACCTTGTAATCATAGTACAATTTTGTTCTAATATTTTCAATCAAAATTATTTTGTGAATACTTTCTCTTTACTCATTTAGTGATTTTAAGTGCTTAGTAGGTGTCAGGCACTCTGCTAAGCATAAGAGAGATAAATGAGAGCCACAATGGTAGAAAATTCTATTAATAGTTATCAGTGATCCAACACTGTCACCTAATTGATCATCATAATGGGTCACATGTCTGCTTCTCCTCCTGGGGCTTTAGGCCTCTGGAATCACTTCTCCCTTCTGGGTGTGGAAGGGAGAGAATTTCCCCTGGGCCTGCTCCCTCTTATCAGGGAGGGACCAGAGTATTCTCCAGCTGAGAGGAGGGAACATGCCCTGATCTGCCTCCCTACACCATGAGGGTGAGAGAAAGCAGTTCTCACCCAGTCCAGTAAGAACGATACCAGCTGCCATTTATTGAGCAGCTGTAATGTGCCAGGCATAGTTCTAGGCCTTCGTGTATTTTATCTCTTTTCATTCTGAAAACTGCTATATGAGATTTTGTTCTCCCCATTTTACAGATGAGGAAACTGAGACTACAACATGTCAACTACTTATCTCAGGTCCCACAGCTCTAGGTATCAGAGCTGCCTTGCCCACGGTGCACACTGCTCCAAGGAGTCAGGTGTTTGCGTTATAGACTGGGAAATGAGGACTAAGAAAGTGGTTGTTTCACACAGGTGGAACCCAATGGACAGTCAGGATTGAGTTAGAGCATAACGATGTCCTCCCCTGCAGGGAAAGGTGAGTCCCCTCCAGACCCACTTCAAGAAATTCAGGACACAAAAATTCAAAGTTATAAAGTGTCCAGCATTAGGAAGACATTGATTTATTTCTTTGCAAATGGATTTACTATGTGATCTCTTGCACTACAGTTCTTTTTTGAAAATGAATCAGTCTGAAAGATTCTCCCCTCAGAATTCTTGGGCACATCTCTTGCTCAGAGCAAACCAGAGCTGTAGCAGAGGGAAACTCGGCCTTGCAACTTTTATCTCGCGTGTCAGTGCAGGGAGGATGCTGCTGTGAGGGTTTTAGTGTCAGACTAGACCATCTGTGTGTATGTCTCTATGAAAACTCCTGAAGCAACAGGAGCTTAATCACAGTCAGAGAAAACACCCCTCCAGATTTCCTGTTGAAGGAAAACATCTGCTCTCTATAGCCCTGAAACTCTGAGTCATTTCTACCTGCCAATACCAAGGAGATCTGGAAAAATAAATATATGGGGTGGTGATCCCGTGAAGAAGGGCCATCTCATGATTAAGTTCCAAGGGGGCAGAGGAAGGGAGCTTTTTCCCGTCATGCAGAGCACTTGCTCAGCCTTCCATCACGGCTGCATGTGAACTGGTTTGTGTACTTTGTTTCATCCGCATGCAGCCAGGCTATACAAGTGAGAAGGGACCTCGACCTCCTCTCGCTCAACGCCTTGTCCTACATGGGAAGAGAGGCCCAGAGCAGAAATGGCTTCCCCAAGGCTTGACTCCAAGCCCAGTGCCCTCCTCACTCTATGCCAAGGTTCTGTGGCACCCCGGGGGGCTTAGCTTTCAAATGGCCCTCCTGAGCCTTGGAGGTTTTCTCCTGGCAGGATTCTTGAGCCTCTACAAACTCACCCCACAATGAAATGCTGTGCAAGCCCCGAGAACTGACTCACGGGCAGAGGAAGGGGAGGCATATCTGCTTGGGAGACAAACATGGGAGCAGATGGTCAGTGAGTCTGGTAAACGTGGCCTCAGGGGTGTTACTGGGCTGGGTGTTGCAGGATTTCTTCTACCTTGCAAGATTATTGTGCTATGACTAAGAAATATTCAGCATTCACCATGTGGTGCCATTAGAGTACTCGCACTCTATACACATGTGATCTCTGAGGATGCCCTCCCTAGGACCTTTCTAGGTCACTCCTGGGCTTAGCTGATCTTCCCAAGGAATAAGTGGTAGGCAGGACTGCCAACCTGAGGGGAAAGGGTGCTGTGCCCACAGCGTGAACCCAATCTCCTGACCTCCCAGATCCCCAGATGCTCTGAGTTAACATCTTAGCATGCCTGTTGCTACACAAGATAAATATTTTTTTGACGAGGATGTTTAACTGTCTTCCAACTTAAATCCAGTGCTCACTGATGGGGCCAGTGAGGAGGAGGAAACCATTTTGTTTTCCATGACATTCTGTCTCCAAGAAAACCTTAAGAAGGCAGAGTTGGGCAAACAGCCATAGAGAGCACATTCAGCCCTCTAACTCCCATGGCAGAGGAGAAAGTTCTGGTTCACCCACTTTGGACAAAGACCTTCACCTAAAATTATAGTCATCGACTTATTTCATTCCAAAGGGAAGTTAATAACTATCCAACAGAAGGGAAAAACTTAGTCATCCAATTAATATTTAGGTGCCAAGCACCCTAGTGGGCACCAGGGCTTGGAAGTGAATAAGCCTGATCTCCACTCCAGGAAGCACACTGGTCTAGAAACCATAACATGTGCCCTGTTGCTCGCACCAGTGTGTCTTATGACCGTGGGCAGCTAATTTATCCTTCCCAAGCCTCAAAAACTTACTTGGAGGAGGCCGAACCGAGCGAGTTCTAAGACCTCCTTAGTTCTTAATTTGGAATTTCCTTAGCACAATCCCAAGACTCAGGCAATTCTTGTCACTGAAGACTTTTTAAGGGCTTACCGTGTGCTGTGACCGTACTAATCTCTGTGGAGAAGCACATGAATATCTTAGAAGCACATCTCCTCAAAGAGCTTGCGTTGTGTGATAGAGACCATTATTATCCCTATTTAACAGAGAAGAGAGCTGAGGAAGTTAAATGCCTTGCCCAAAGTCACAGAGCTAGTTAAGTGACATAGCCTGAATCCAAACCCAGGTCCCTCTGATTCCAGAGCCCGGAGCCCTGTTGAGCCACACCGAGGATACTCGGGGAGCCTCCTGACCACAGCCACCAGGCCCAGCGGCATCCTTTCCTCTACAACACGTTGCCTCCCAACTTTGCGATCCCTTCTGCCTTTATTGATAGGGATACCAAATTTAGCAAATAAAAATATAGGACACTAGTCTATATTTTTTGTTATATTATACTTATTTATATTTATTGCTTGAACTTCAGATAAATAAATTTTCAACATAAGTACATTCCATGCAATACTTGGGTCACAATTACACTAAAAACGTTTTACAGAATATTGCCTGTCTGAAATTCAAATTTCATTGGGTGTCCTGTATTTTATCTGGCAATGCTACCTGCTGAAAACTTCTGCTCTAAACACGTGTAAGGAAGTCAGGATAGAGGAGGGCTGCAAGGAAACGCTCCAGGACAGTGAATCTGCCCACACCTTGTTGGCAGCATTCTTGTATCGGAATCAGACGGTGGGACACAGGGCAGAATGTGGGCTTCTTATTCCAAGTCGTGCCAAGTCAGCTGTGAGAGCCCCACCCACTTCCGTCTCAGAGAAGCCATTTTCACTTCTCCCGAAGAAGATCAGGCTGGCTGGACACAGCCTTCCCCCTGATTCCATTCTAGCTTTCCCTGCTCCCCAGCCTGGCCTGCAAGATGAGAGCCTGCACCTGCCCAACCACTACTGACCTCTTCCAGAGGACCAGGCAAAGGGCGAGGAGCTGCCCCTGGCTCCTCAGTCCCCACAAGTGACAGGACGAAGACCTAGTCAAAGCAAGGCTCGATCTCAGCTTAGCCATTTTCTGGCTCTGTGAGCTTGGGCAGTTTATTTAAACCTTTGAACTCCAACTTCTGTAAAACAGAGATGAAAATAGTCCGACTATTAGAAGGATAAAATGAGTGAATTACTTGAAAGCTCTCCACAAACATAAGAAGTGATTTTTAATGTCATCTTCATATGGGAAGTTTTTTCTACTTTTCTGTTGTTAGTTTTAAAGTATCTGAGGCATAGAACATTTTATTATAAAAGTAAAATATAAAGACCTTTAAAAGGTTTTTATAGTCACCTTGTGTCTCAACTGTTCCTCACTGTGGTTGACCTTTTGTTTTTACTGCAGATACACTCAGTAATTTTTGGAAAATCTAAAAGTTCTCCAGTGCACTAGAAAATTTGACTCTAGAAAAAACATATGCAACATTGAGAAATTCACTCTATGCTGCCTGATGCACCAAGATTCAAATCTGTGATTTGGCAACATTACAAATTATAACTCACCATGGACCCTTTTAATTTCTATAAGAGCTGGAAAAGTGAATATTTTCTGTAAAGGCCAAGAGTTACACTATTTTCAACCATTATTTTATGTGCTCTTCCAAGTTGTGTGTGTGTATGCTTCAGATAGTTGTAATTATGATATCTATGCAATTTTGTATCCGGGTGTTTTTTTTTTTCTCAGTTTAAATAATCTCACACACATTTGTCCAGGTGACTGCATGGTCTTAAAAACCACTAATTTTAATGACTGCCTAGATGTCCATCGAGTTGTTATACCATCTTTTACCATTCCCCCTTGCTGGATTTTTGCTGCCCCAAGTGGCTTTTATTATTTTTTTTATTTCAGCATACTATGGGGGTACAGATATTTAGGTTACATATGTTGCCCTTGCCCCCCACCAAGTGGCTTTTAGATGATTACTTTGAAGGTGGCATGTGGAAGGGTGGGCACCATATGTGTCCTGCTTTCATCCTTTAGCCTCCCACCACGCACATGCACAGCTACTGGGGAAGAATCCTAAACAGTTTCGAGGATGTTCAATCCAGGGAATGAGAAGAGTGAGAGAAGGAGATCAGGACCCACCTTCTTTCTCAGTGTAGACCTGTGGTACCTTGGACAACCCACCTCAGATGCTTATGTGGACCATGTGGGCCCAAGATTGGGGTGAGGGTTGTGAAGGCAGGTATTTCCTGTTCTTTTCTTTCCCCTGCACCTTTCCCCAGCTACCTCCTACAGTGATACCAAGACAGTGTGGACCTAGAGCAGTGTCCTTAAAAAAAAAAGTCCATTCTTGTTGATGTGCAGAAGAGCCACCTCAGCAGCACAGCTGAATGGTTAAGACCACAGGCTCTGAGGCCCGACAGCCCGGGTTTGAATCCCGACTCTTTCGTTTATAAGCCCAAGGTCTTGGGCAGGTTGCTTGACCTCTTTGTGTCCTGTTGCCTCGTTTGTAAAATGCGGAAAATAACGAGACCTACCTTTCAGGTCCTCCACGGATACAGATGTGTGAGAGAGTTACTGGGGAAACACCTGTGAAGACTAAAGGGGAGGGAGCAGGAGCCGGAGGTGGGGTCTTCAGACTGCGATGCAGGTCAGACACCTGCGAAAGCAGAGAGGGAAGGAGCAAGGACTGAGCAAAAGAGCCCTGGGAGCATTTCTGTCAGCCAGTGGGAAGTCCCCAAGTAAAGACGGCCTGAGAGCAGTCTCAGCTGGGCAGGAATGGCCCCTGCCCCCACCATGCTCAGTCATTAAGTGTCCTGGGGAGAGTACGGCGGCTGAAGGCTGTCCACCAACCGCCCTCCCTCGGCAGGTTCCCTTAAGAAAATTCTGAGCGGCACACTCCGTGGTGACCTCATGGAGTCAATTAAAGCACATTAGGCAGTACGAGCAGTACATGGCACAGAGGAAGCACCATGAAAGCTAAAACTGCTACCACTATTTTATGGCAAATGCTATAATTCACAGAGCTCTTTTACATATATTATTTCACTTGATCACCACAATCACCCCATGCAGCCCATATTTTATCCCTTTTTGAAAGATGAGAGGAAGGCTCCTAGAGGTCATATGATTTGCCCAAAGTCACATAGCTTGTCAGTGGTGCAGGCGAGACTGGACTCTAAGTCCCTTGAGGGTAAGCCGATGTGGTCCTTATCTTTGTGTCCTGCAGTAGCAATTCAGATGGAGATGAAGATAACACAAAACCTTGTCCTCAAGGAGCTCATATTTTTGGTGAGTTAGATGTGATGATAGATAACTATGGGAGACCCTAATCCATGGAATTACTTCCCATTTTTCAAATACTCCAGATACTTTTTTCCTCCTGCCTCCAGCCCCAATCTTTCTTTTCTTTGTGCTGACTTCTCAGACTGGGGCCCAGCCCATCTGCTGAAATCTGCCCGTTCTCTAATGCCTGACCATTTTCTCCATGACACAATCCCAATTTGTACCCCTCAAAGGGAATTACTTCATTCCTTCTCTGTGCTGCCTTGTGCCACACTTTGTTCCAAAGCAATGTCACTGTGCCCTGCAGTAAAGTGAGTGAGTTTACTCATCAGCCACCTGCACTAAACTGTGAGCACCTTGAAGGCAACAACCATTTCTTACTCATACACAAACCCCCTACTGGGCCCAGTGTCAGCAGTAATACATGATCAATGCATGTGTCATGCATGAATGAGTCTGCTGACTGTATAGGAGTGATTGTTCAAACCAATGCAGACATGAAAGATGACCAAATAGCACATGACTGATGTGATGGAAAGAGCTGCAGGAGGCAAGGCGGAGGGGGCCTAACACGAGCTGGGTGTTAAGGTGTGCGTCTTTCTTGAACTGAAATGTCTGGTTGTATCATTCTATCCTTGCATCCACCAGGGCCTAGCACAGTGTGAGGAACATGGTAGGTATTCAGTAAGATTTCATGGAAGAAAGGAAGGAAGAAAGGGAGGGAGGGAGGAAGAAAGGAAGGAAGGAAGGCTTTTCTAATTTGAGTTCAGATCAGAGACTTTGGATGAGACCCGTGACCTCAATCCCGATGCCGCCTAAGTCAGCTACGATGGTTCTCAATCAGGGCCAATTTGCCTCCAAGAATACCTTTCGAAATGTGTGAAGACATTTTTGATGGTCACAACTTGGGGTGCTATTGACTCCTAGTGGTTAGAGGCCAGAGATTCTGATAATATCCTACCATGTACAGGTCAGCCCTCACAGTAAAGAATTATCCAAGCCAAAATGCCAATAATGCCACTATCGAGAAACCCTGAAATAACCTCAGAGCCTGCAGCCAGGGGTTGGAAGACTGTGTCTGAGAGAGCCTTGCCTGGTTCAAAGCATCCTTGGTTCCTAACATGGGGATGATTTGGAGTCCACCCTCAGTTAGTGGCTTAGCCTCCAGACCCTTACAGAGATGACATCTGGTGGGGAGGGGGGATCGGATCCAGCCAAATCCCTCCTCCCCTCCCACCCCCTTGTTCTTTCCACTAAACCCAGACACCTTTTTTTTTAGACAGAGTCTCACTCCATTGTCCTGAGTAGAGTGCCGTGTCGCCAGCCTAGCTGACAGCAACCTGAGACTCCTGGGCTCAAGCCATCCTCCTGCCTCAGCCTCCCGAGTAGCTGGGACTACAGGCGCGTGCCACCACACCCGGCTAATTTTTCTATTTTTAGTAGAGACGGGTCTCGCTCTTGCTTAGGCTGATCTCAAACTCCTGAGCTCAAGCAATCCTCCCACCTCGGCCTCCCAGAGTGCTAGGATTATAGGCCTGAGCCACCACACCCGGCCTTGAACGTAGACACTTGTTGAAAAAAACAATGCAGGAACACTGGGAGCAGGCTGTAAATGGGTACTGTCTGTTCCAGGAGCTGCTCAAAGACCCTCTGTATATCGGCCTGAAACACCAGCGTGTGCGTGGGAAGGAGTACGATGACTTGCTGGACGAGTTCATGCAGGCTGTGACAGACAAGTAAGTGGGCCAGTGAGGCCCTTTTGAAAGAGGACTCTTAAGGGATACCATGACTGAAGTCAACACTGGTTTCAGCAGTTACACAAACAGGGGGCAGTAGATGAGGGCTGGAGGCAGAATGGGCTCTTTCTCTGGGAGAATCTTTGGGAACAGAAAGGGGAGGGAAGGAGAGAGGGCTGATGGCTGAAGCCTCTGTGATCTGGAGGTACTATCTCTTGTCACAGGAGGATAACCCCCTTGGCCTGAGCTGTTTAGGGTTCTTAGCATAAATAGGGATGTTGCAAATGGTGGAGGAAAGATGTTACCTTTCTGACCAAATGACTGTGGAAGGCAGCTTGCCACCTTCACCGTCATTTCCCACTTTGAATGTGGATGATGAAATGAGCTACTGCAGCAGACCACATGGGGTCTGGGCCTGTAAGATTTATGAGGTGCCATCTCTTCACTGGGATGCACATCAGTAGCTTTTGCCCTCCTCGCTGGTCCCAACTGTCTGCCATTGTAGTCACCCACTCACCCTGCAGTGGCTGGCATGCTCGTAACAGCCCCCACTCACCCAGTTTAGTCTGAAAGGCAAGCTGGTCAAGCCAGAGTGTCAGCAACACAGTGGGCTTCTGAAGACAGAGTAGGTCCCCTTCCCACTTGAAAATCTCCAGCCTTTTTTTTTTTTAAAATAGGAGACATGGTCTCATTCCAGCATGCCCAGGCTGGAGTGCAGTGATGCGATCATAGTTCACTGTAGGCTCAAACTCCTAAGCTCAAGCTATCCTCCTGCCTTAGCTTCCTGAGTAGCTGGTGCCAGCCACTGCACCCAGCCCAGCCTTTCTTGCTGGCCCAAGAGTGTGCAGGTTTGGCAGAGCTGGCCTGACCATCCTTGGCAAAGTTCTCCCTTGACCGAGCTCAGCCACTTGAACCAGAGTAGCAAGCTAGAGAGAGAGAGCTGCTCTGGCCTCTGCAGCCCACAGCGTCACATTTGGGTGGGCTTTAGAAGTGGACAAACTGTGTCTGACCCTTGACTCCTCTACTTTCCAGGTGTGTGGCCTTGGGCAGGTTACTGAACCCTTCTGAGTCTCCTTATCTGGTTTTCTTATCTAGAGATAGGAGTGTTTTGCTGTTGTTGTGTTTTGTTTTGTTTTTTAAGATGAAAGAAAAATAATATTGTGGTTATATGGGATGGGAATGACCCTGTAAAAAAGAGGAAATTAATAATGGAATGTGGGATGGGGACAAAAGTTCTTGAGTAAGCAAGAGAGGCACACCTGGAGAGCTTTGTCTCAGGAGCACAGAAACTCACCCACCCAGAGATATGGAAGACAGAGCACTGGGTGCAGATGGGACAGGTGGGTGGTGGTGGAGGGATTGTGCCGGTGTCCCATTTGCTGGAAGACAAGGTCATCAGTGGAGAATGAGGATGGGGAAGGTTTAAGAATGGAGGAGGGCTAGGGGCAGTGGCCCAGGAGTTTGGGCAACATAGCGAGACAGAGACCTTGTTTCTAAAAGAAGCAAAGAATGGAGGTGATGTGACCTAGTTATCCAGGAGAATGTAGGAGAATGGGGGAGAGTCCAGACCAGGGAACTAGAATATGGTCACTGGTCAACTCTGTAAGTCTCCTTGAGGTTACTGGTCATGAATTTAACTTAGGCTGGTTAAGCTGTTTCTTGTTTTCTCTAACCAAGTTCCACTGTCTGGGTGCAGGGCAGGAAAAGGCAGAGAGTAGGATGTAACCAGGGTTGGGATTTTTGCCACTCGAGAGAGAAGAGGGAAGAGAAAGGAGTTGAGAGTGTATCCAAAGGAATGGTTTTGATTTTATCGTGAGGTCTAGGCAGGGTGAGAAGGGACTTGAGGGTGCAGTGGAGGGGAGGGGCAAGGGACAGTGAATAGGTGGTAGGATCAATGGATGGTAAGTCTTGATGAGGTTTAAGAATTATTGAGTTGAGCACTAGGTGGAATGAGCTGGAAAGAATGGAGATGGTAATCAGAAAGTTAGGTGTTTGCAGCTGAGATTTCTGAGGAGTTGCTGCTATTCGGATGTGGTCACCAAAGAAGCTATTTCAAGGGTCAGCTGCATTAATAGAGATATAACATCTAGAACAAGGGAGGTGAATGTCCCACTTTATTTTCTCCCTTTCAGACCGTCTGAAAACCACATTCAGTTCTAGACAAGATATGCTAAGGGTTATAAATTACCTAAAACACCTTTGGAAAGCAATAACCATGACAGTGAAGGTGTGTAGAGGAAAGCCTGGTACAGGGAAGACTCAGAAACTGCTCTATGCCTATCAGAGATGCGGCGCTACCTTCAGACATCAGAAAGCTGTTATTTGAGAAAAAGATTGGACTTGTTTCTGTATATCCACATGGAGAAGAATCAATTGGTGGAATGCCAAAGGAGGCAGTTTTTAGCCCAAAGCAAATCAGAGCTGTCCCACAGTGCACTGGACTCTCTGTGAGAATAAGTTCCCTGTCAGAGAAAGAGTTCCAGGATCAGTTAGTGGCTTATTGGTAGTAATATTATAGGAGGGAATTCAAGCATCAGATGCTCTTTAAATGCCTTCTGACTCCAGTATTCTAATCTGACTGTTCTATTCTATTCTCTTATTAATAAAAACCCTGTGTGGCTGGCCAGGATGGGTATTATTACACCCACTTTATGTAAGACAAAACTGAGACCCTGGGGGGCCAAGATATCTGTCTCAGGTCACAAAGCTCATGGCAGGACTGCAGGCTGAACACAAGTCTACTGACCCTGAGTGCAAACTGCTTTCTACAATGCTGAGTCACCTGTGGATGCAAAGAAAAGGGAATGAAATTGGCTTTGAGAGCCCATTTTTTTGCTTCCTGTTTCCAGGGCTCACTGCTTATCTAATGAGTCAGTAGTCATTCCATGATTCCCCAAAGAGAAGTCTTGCTATTCGTATGGAAAGGTTAAATAAACCAGGATGTAAGAGGCTCTTCAGATTATCATCAAAATCAGTTCACAGTTTCGCAGACACACATGCAGTCCAGGGAGGACCCTTGGGAAGGGGCGTGCGTCAGCCAACAGGAATGTGTCCTTAAACAGAAAAGATGATGGATTGATGATTGGTTGTTTTGACTTTCAAATAAGCTAAAGCAGATGTTTCTGTGGATACTGTAAATGGGGAATGAGCTGGTCTCCCCGAGTGCTCTTGGGAATATAATAGTTCCGAGATGGAATGCCCAGCTTGGAGGTGAGTCAGGAGCTCCGAAATTAAACATAATGTATTTTAAGAAAGAACCTTGGGAAATGTTGACTCCTGCCTTCAACATCCTCGTCTCAGTCCAAAACATCCTGCTAATGAAAAGCTCCACCTTCTTGCCCCTACCCACTAATCAGGATGTGCCTTAAGATTTTTCGGCCTAAAATGAACTCACTATGGCTCAGTTCCTGTCCTGGAGCTTGGCCACTAAGGAGGACCCCGTAGGACAGAAGGAACCTGCATTTAAGTCTGTGAACCACAGCAACAGACAGCTAGGAGTGTCCTCCTCAAAGCTGAGACAAAAAACCTGATGTTTCCATGGCAAGGACTGATCATTTCTTTCTTCCTGCTCCCTCCCTGCCATCCAGTGGGACCCAGAGCATTGCACCTGAACACCACACCTGGTGTGACAGGTTGTCTCTGATGGTCCTCATTTACATTTTCCATTCCTGTTACTGATAGTAGGATGGATGGAAACTGTCCGTTTTAAGTTTGCACCTGGAGCCCTAACTCTGTCTTATAATTGGCCTGAGTTGGGTAGAAGTTTGATGTCCGCAGCAGCTTCAGCCTTTAGGCAGGTCAGGATAGGAAACCACTTCCTTTTTCTCTAGATCCACACACTCTAATATGGGGATTCTTAAGTTGCTAAGAGGACAGTACTAAAAGAAGTAGGAAAATAAATAAAGAAATCTTACTTTTTAAAAAAGGCATCTACTTTTTAACTCCAGGAAAATTTTTTGTTTTTTGAGTCTCTCCATTTTTTTATCTCTTCTCTCTCTCTCTCTCTCTCTCTCTCTCTCTCTCTCTCTCTCTCTCTCTCAAACACACACACACACACACACACACACACACAAAAACACAGAAAAACACCATATAAAAAAACACAAAATCAAAAATATCTCTCTATATA